>JAQQZT010000016.1:13883886-13909470 GCA_030068275.1 Clarias platycephalus | reverse complement strand
GGTAGTTGAGTTAAGCTGAGTGATAATGTGTGTGTGTGTGTGTGTGTGTGTGTGTGTGTGTGTGTGTGTGTGTGTGTCTCCTGATTGGCTAGAGATTCAAAGTACAGCCTACAGATCTAGTTGGTCATTTATCAAATTTTAACTAACACAATTATTATTTTTATTTTATTTTAAAGGGCTCATGTTTATCTCATGTATTAAAAAAACTGTGGTTTAATTGCAAAAGTAGTGCAAGGAGTAATCAAACACATCATGAGGTTTAGAAAAGCTTAGAAGTCATTTTTGACTGTAGCCAATAAATTCATATGTAAAGTAGTGTATATGTACTGTGGTTACAGTAAAAAGCGATGAATAAACCATCTGCAAATTAACCATAATTTACATTTCCACAAATTTTAAATTGGGTATACCCAAAATATTAGGTGGAAAATGTGCTTAGTGCAGGTAAAGAAAAAAACTGGCAGTATTTAAGCTCTGTGGTTGTTCAAATTAGGACTCATCGACATGGTTTTAAAGAACATTCCTTGACGATATAGCAAAAGGCTCACTTTGTGGTGTACAGTGAAGTGACATCGCCAAAGACTTTGTCATTAAAAAGCAAATCTGAAAAATATTCCATTCATTGAAAACAACCATAATGTCAAAATAATAAGTATAATTATTATACTTAAAAATAATAAGTATAGCTGTGTATGTACTGTAGCATGCTACATATTATTAATGCTGTCTAAGAACTGTCAGACATTTTGCAAGATGTGTTTAAAATACACAGAAGAGTGCTCAGTTCGGGTATTTGACATGCCCGCACCTTGGACTGCTGCAGATATGTTTATGAATATGTTTTATGTATATAGATTAAAGCAATACAAACCAACATATACTGTACCTATATGAACCAATGTATAGGAATAAATTCTCTCAGAGATGCTGGTTTTTATTCTTTCTTATGTGGGATTTGGTTGATCTGGCACTACTGCTCTTAAACACTGTGGTATTGCGGCAGATATATAGACATTCATTATCGATGTGGACAGAATGCGAAGGAACGTCATCACCATAATCCAGCATTAACAAGTATCACTGTCACCATGTCGGATCATTAAAATTGGTCACACTTGATCTTACACACTCCTCGTAGCATAACGCGTCTGGTATTGCATGTGTTACTTTCAAGAAAATTGACAGTCATACAAAAACGACAGCCATTTTTCTTGGCTTGGGGACAGATCAGAAGAAATGTTAGGCACTAATCTGTTTCATAAATTATACCATACAAGAACTGGACTAGATGCAGAAATATGAAAATAATGTAGGTTTTGTTTCATTGCAATCATCCTACGGGAAGAGAAGATATACTAATTTGAGATTTTAATTGAAAACACTAATATATAAATATAAAAAAAATCTATGTACATCGAGTTAAAAATAAATTAAATATCCAATTTACCCAAGTATACAGACTCATCACTTACAGCGCAGTATTTGGTCGAAGCTCCTTTGGCAGCAATGACAGCCTTGAGTCACCTTGGGAATGATGCTACAAAGCATAATTGACGCATATTCCTTTTGGAGGTTTCTTCCATTCTTCTTGCGGAATCGTTTAAGCGCAACTAGTATATACATATATACAGTCATGTTCAAGTTTTTTAATGGTTGTTGTGCAAAAACATGATAAAAACTATGAGATACAACCTTAGACAAACAACAACATAGAACTTTTTCATTGTGGCCATTTTTAAACACAAATGAAGCCAAAAAATATGGGCAATACTAAGCACCCCATGATTCAATATCTTGTAGATCCACCTTTAGCAGCAATAACTTGAAGTAATAATTTCCTGTATTACTTTATCAGTATCTCACATCATTGTGGAGGAATTAAGGCCAATTCTTCTTAACAAGATTGCTTAAGTTGATTGCGGTTTTGGGCATTTGTTTATGTGCGCAGGTCTCTTAAGGTCCTGCCACAGCATTTCAACTGGGTTAAGGTCTGGACTTTGACAAGGCCATTGTAAAAACTTGATTCCTTCATTTTTCATTTGGCTGAAAAGCAAACCCAAATCCTCACCCCTTCATTGCCATGTCTGACAGTGGGTATGGGGGGTTTCTACTGAAATGCTGATTGGGTTTCCCCAAACATGGCACTGGGCATTAAGACCAAACAATTTCACTTTGATCTCATCTGCAGTTTTGTGAATCACAAAAGGCAACCCTTCCAAACAATTATTAAATAATTAACAACTATTAAATAATTGTGCTGTCAACATTTAACATGCCAAGTAAAGTCTGTAGAGTCTGAGATGTAACCCTACAGATTGTATGGTCTGACCTTGGGCTGAATCTGCCCTGCTGAGACATCCACTCCTGGGAACAGTTGTTCTTTAAAGCTTTCCACTTGTAAATAATCTTTTTTTTTTTTCACTGTAGAACATTAAACACCAAATAGTTTGGAAACCATTGCTTATGTCTTTTCCTCTTGAGGGGGGTACTTCATATTGCCCGCATGTTATTTTTTTAATTTTAGTTATAATTTCTATTAAATAATAATGGCATGCTAAAAAATAAATAAATAAATAAATAAATATATATATATATGTTCATATTTGTCTGAGGTTGTATTTGACCAATACTGATACCCAGTATGATCAGATGGATTTTACATCTGATCGATTTTTACACAAAAACAGATAGAATTAAAAGAGGGAGGCCTAACTTTTGTACTGTACAAGAATAATACATATTAATGATACAGTAATGTAAGTAGTAGTAGTATTTTTTTCCCTCTACAAAACACTGGTTTCAAAATTAAACATAATTTTGCAATAATAAATATATAAATGAATTAATAAATAAAATCACAGTTAAAAAAGATCAAGTTAGAGGCAGTAGTGGAGGGCGCTTATGCATGTTCATTTGTCCAAGTTATAGGTAGTGCTTATGTCCAAAAACTGGGATGATCATTGCAGGACATTAATTAATTAATTAATTAATTAGGAAGTATTTTTGACTCTTTATATTGTTGAAAGCTCTATCTTTGGGAAATCATAAACCTTCATGCAGAGTCAATTAGGTTTTGGCTTGAAATATCCTGAATTTACAATTTACAATTTGAATTATTTTCATAGGAGCCCCCATGAATTTACCAACATTACTTTAGTGTGCATGACCAAAAAGATTAAATTCTGTCTCATACGAGCACAATACATCATACTAAATGTTTATTCAAAAGCGATACTTATAATATATATATATATATTTTTTTTTTAATTAAAAAAACTGTACAGCTTAAGATCTTTCGCCCACATCTCTCTCTTAACAAGTGTCCTCATGTTTCAAACTCATGAGAGAAACAAATCATGTTTAAAATCATGATTAAGGAGGGCAAATGAAAAAAGCATTTTTCTTAAAGAATGAATTAATTTCTTTACACTTTAGACAAAATATTACATATTACATACTACATAACTCTTATGAGCAAATTCTTTATTAGAATAACTATCATACTTGTTTTAATACAAAAACCCTTCCACATTTTTATAAAAGGATGAATCACACACCAATCTTCTCTCCATTTTATTTGCATCAGTAGCAACACAGGATGACAGGGGAAAATGTAACTCTGTAAAATGTAACTCAGTAATGCAGAAATAAAATCTATTCTATAAGCATTGTTTTTTTTACAAAAGTAAAAGAAGTAAAATATTACAGTAGTGTCTTTTGTATAAAAATGCTATCAAAAATATAAACGCTCAGTCAAACTACAGACAGAACCACTTATATTTTCAGTTAGTTAGTCAATAAATTAAAACATAAATATGACTTTAGTCAATTAGGGTCCTTTTTGTTACACCTGGCTGATTATCTCTTGCTCTTCCTCTTCATACCATTTAACTGGTGCTCTTTCTGCAATCCTTTGGGGGACCTGAAACAGAGCAAATTAAATAAAATAATTAAATTCAATAAATGTGTGCACACACATTTTGGCTGCATAATTCTTGTAAACTCTGTGTGTGTGTGTGTGTGTGTGTGTGTGTGTGCGTGTGTGTGTGTGTGAGCGTGAGTGAGAATGAGAAGGTATCTTAATGATGTATTAAGTATTGTCACAAAACACTAAGGGAATGCGTTCATACACTGGGACTCAGTAATCCAATTCAATTGGATTTAATTTGTATAGTGCTTTTAACAATGCTCACGGTCACTAAGAAGCTTTACGGAAAAAATATTTAAATGAGTATGGAATGTGTGAGAAAATGTGTATGCATGTCCATAAACAGAGAAAAGTTTTTAAACCATTTCCAAACAATTTGGAGTTCAACGTTTTACAGGGAAAAAGATTATTCAGAAATGAAAAGCATTCAAGGCAGTTGCCAATTTTCCCAGTAGTGGACGTCCCAGCACATTCACCCCAAGGTCAGACTGTGCAATGCTCAGAGAAATAAGAAACAAAACCCACAAAAGTTAAATCTCAGACCCTACAGGACTCATTGAGCTTGTTAAATACAGAGTATTCTATATTCAAATGTGAGGCCATCTGTCCGACAGCTAAGGCTTTATCGAAATTGGGTCATGCAACAGCACAATGATCTGAAGCACACCGTTAAATCTACATCAGAATGGCTAAAAAAATAAATAAATAAATAAAATAAAGGTATTTTAGTTAAAATCAATAATGGCTCAGTAATAAAAGTTATATGTTGGGGTTGAGGTTGTATTTGTCATTTGCTAATACTAAGACCAGTTACGATCAGAGAATTTTTTTATGTTCTTACACAAAAACACACTGAATTAATAATTAACTTTTAAACAAGACTGCGTGTGGTGTGTTTGTGTACATACATATAAGGTGGGTATAGAAAAGAATCATGAGAAGCCCTTTCCTGAAGCATTTCGGTCCTTGGTAGTGGCAACCCAAGCAAACAATCAATTATGGGTGGCAAGGCACTGTCAAAAGATCTCCTGGATGAAGGGGGCACACATCAGGAGATGAATACAAAAAATGTCAAAGGCTTTATCTCTGCTTAGAAGCACACTTGTGCCTAGAAACATTTTGTTTAAGATTAAGAAGTGGAAGGTAAACTGGATGAAAGCACCAGGATAGAAACTGGTCAGAGGGGCTACCAAGGGGCCTACAGTAACTCTGAAGCAGTTGCAGGAATTTATGACTGTGTTGTAAAAAATGACATACAAATCCACTCCAGAGCATGTTTGATCCTTCAAATGGCTCAATTCTCATAGAGACAATCCATTTAGATTGCAGTAAGATGTGATAGTCTATCATCTACTGCTGGGTAATAGAGAGGACCATCGAGAACCATCCTATGCTCAAAGGATGACCTGATTAGCCACCTGGTCTTAGTAATGTGTAAATCGCATCATTCAAATGGTGGGATATCACCTACTGTATACCATGAGAACGGTAGCGTAGGTAGAACAGAGCCGCCACTACTCAAAAGGAGGTGATCAAGGGATGTTCATTACAAATGAGTTCAGTACATTGTATTTAAAACAAGCCCTATTTACATAAGAAGTGAGAGGGTTTGTTGTCAGAATAGTATAAATGCTTTAGTCCAAATCCGAAGTGCTTCAAGTAATTTGTTACTGTTATGCTGCATTAAACTTGTCTTTTCTACTGGCAGTCTTCGTGCCCTCATTTTTTTCTTACAGTGTTCATTGTGTGCATGTGACAACAAAATCTAAAATTTTCCACAAATGTGGTTAATGGGAGGGTTGAACAGAGAAAAAGACACGCTTCAAGAAAGGCCACATGCAGTCATTACTGAGCTTTGCAAAAATGCACCTTTAAGATTATGAGGCCACAGCACCAAATGATGTGTTTGATGGAAATGCAATACAGCACCGCATCCAAATAACACCATTCCATAAGTAAAGGATGGAGGTGGTAATATTCTGCTTATAACATAGGGTGTTGCTCTGCAACAGGGAGTGGCACACATGCCAGGATAAAAGGAAAAATGGATGGGGCAAAATACCATCAACGCCTTGATGAAAATCTGCCAGAAAGTTATGAATAAGAAGAAGGTTTACCTTCCAACATAACAAATGACAGCAATGACGAAACGGTGGTTGAAAAAAGAAAAAGGTGAACGTCCTTGCGTGGCCTAGCCTTGTGGAATGACTTGAAGACTGCAGTCCAAAAACAGTGACCATCAAAGTTAAATCATTCTGAGCCATTCAAAGAAGAAAGGTCAAATATTGCAAAGTCTAGATGTGCAAAGTTAGTAGAATCACGTCAGATAAAAGGGTGTAATTAAGGGTGCAATTAAAGCAAAAGGTGGTCCACCAAAATACTGACACAAGGGGTACTTTTCCCATTTTTTTCTGACATGCTGCTATTATATCTTTTACGTGGATGTTAAAAGTTGTCTCCATTCCTAACTTTTCTTTTTAACTTTCAAAGCCACTAAATGTGATTATTTTAAAGGGATTAATCTTTTCTATACCCACTATACATGCACAAGCTCTGAAAAAGCAAGTTTTCCACAATATGTGCCATTTAACTGAAGTTCTTGACCTATACCTGCATGATTTCATTCATTTGTAGTGCTGCCCGTATAAATGCTCCTGTTAAAGTGTATAGTGAGGTTAAATATATCATCTAAATGTGAAGAATTCAACAGCAGATTGACAGTGCCCCTATTCAACAAGTTCAAATCAAGTATGAATAATTTTTTGAGCATTCAAAGGGACCTATTTGTTTGTTTTTTTGGCAACGCAACCAATCACTGTCTTTAGAACACTCAACCATCTTAATCATTATTAAAGCCTGAAATGTGATACTGGAATGCAGCAACTGTGTGTGTTAAGCAGAGTCAAAGTTCCCACATCCTGTCCCTTAAATAAACTCTGCAAACACAGAGCAGATATACATGGCGTTTTCTGCAGACTGAAGCATAAAAAAATAATTTTTAAATATGCAGTACAGTGCGTAAAACAAGGAAATAATCTTTTATTTTGACTAAGAATCTTTTCTTTTTTTTACTTCCTTTTTGTGCTACACAATTCAGAAAAAGAATGTGAAGGAAACAGGTACATTTACTACCTTTTTACTTCACTAGTCTAAGCAACTAATTTCCTTTTAAAATTGAATACACCTGTAAGGGAATTTTTCATTCGTTTATCATCTTACTAAGTCATCTCATCAGGGTAGGTAAACAATTGCAAAGTAAACGAGTAAATAACCTTGGAGAAATCATACTGGATTTTAACACTTAATTTTTTCTTCAGACGTGGCTTTAAAGACAGGCCCAGACAGTGCCATAATCCATTTGATCTGCATTTATGGTAAATTCCTTCCTCCTCCAACAGATAGGAACATGACCCTAAACTGAGCTAAAGGAATTCTGTTTCACAAACTGCTCAGCTATGAGTAAAGATGAGGAACGATTGCCTGTTTTAGACTAACATTCTCACATTATTTTAAGTCATTACTTATATTATTTATGTAATTACATACTGTAAGTAAACACTTCACTACAATTAAATGTACAGTATAATCATGTATTGTTTTAACAAAGAAATAAAAAATTGAACAGCATACTTAATAAAATTAAGATCTATATAAACTGAAGCAAATGCCCTTATTGCCCACATGATAAAATCTCAGTATAGTTAAATATGTCAAAAAAAAAGTCCTGAAAACAAACATATTGCCATCAACAAGCATCACGAAAATGGAATCAGTACAGTGTTTCACTGCTCTCCTAAATAATGGACATTGTTGTAATTTGCCTTCAGATAATTACCAGCTTGAGTTACTTTATCACCACTACTTAGTGTCATGTCAATCAAAAAAACTCTAAACCACTAACAGCTTCTGTACCACTTTGTGAAATAATTCACATACCGTTCAATTCCACCTTGTGGCAAAGTGGTTTAATAAGTTAGTGCAAAGAGTACTAAATTATTCAATCCACAAATAAAGCAATGCAATTATTAATCACTGTTATCATGTGCGTAAATACTTAAATACTTCAATTTAATCATTAAACGTTTTAAAATTCAAATTTAATCATTGATTTAGTGATTTAACCACTGATGAACATTTCCTTCAATAATTCATTTGTCAGAAACTAGTAATCTAGCCTCTTCAGAAGAGTTGTCCTTAGAATTGGTAAGTTTTTACCTCTACCCACCTACCCGAAGTAAAAGAATTAGATATATTACCTGATCATGGAAGTCACGGCGAAGAGAGAGTGGTGAATCATGCATGGGCGGGTTCCGAATGCACACAGAGCCCTGTCTGTCTACAGACCGTGGCCGCAGCTGGCAACGCTGATGCCATGACTTCAGCTCGTCTGACACCACCGGTCGTGGGAGAGCACTGCTTGCATGATGAGGATGCTCTTTGAGTGATGGGGCCCGGAATAGTTTCACGTGGTGGGGGATCAGTCTTCCCCCTTGCTGGTACATTGGAGCTGCTTTGTACCAGTACTCGTTGTGACCACTGGTGCAAGGAGAAGGCTGGTGCCTAATACACATTCTACTCAAGTCCATATCATGGCATTTTCCCTCATCTACATGTCCTCTGTAAAGCCTGGGGGAGAGCTGGGGTGAGGGGTTTTTGTAGTGGTTGTGATTTATAAAGGGCAGTGGCATGTTATTAGGGTAGTGGTATCTGTGCTGTGCCTTGCATAGCTGCTCCGGCTCGGCGAAAATCTCTTGATGTGGTGAGCTGGTGTATAAAGGTGCCGAGGAGTATTTAGAGTTACTGTCCTCTGACCCATAGTGGTGTATCGGGTTTCCCATAGCAAACATCACAGGAGAGTACTCCGGTGTCGCCAAATTAACATCAGTCAGTCGTCTTCTGGGTCTGCCCAACCGCCCTCTGTTTTGCTCTGCATTGTTTGGTGGATCACTACTGGGAACTCTGTCAAAGTACAAACAAATGCATCCCTTAATATGAAAACGCTCAACATCAAGAAGTCAAGGAAACGTAAGGCTACTTTTACATATGCAGCTTAATGTCTTTGATTCGAACCCAGGTGCATTTGGTTCCTTAGTACTTTTTGGCCAGGCAAGCATACAGCAACTGTACTGGAATATCGACCAATATAACTGGCCCAAGATTGTCTGAACTGCATCTGACTTAAATCTACTGCATTCTAATAGCAGTGACAAAACAATTAACAACCAAATATGCTATGTAATTGGGTCTTAGGAAGAAAACATCAATTATGATCTGGTCTGAGGAAAGAACTAACATGTGATTTACACAAGCGATTTCGAAGCAATTACTGACCTGAGGGATGGGACTCTGTAAAGATGCATTTCTGGAGTAGAGGGGGGAGTGCTGGACTGTGTGTGTCTCAGTGCTGTATGTTTTGGTTTCTGCAGCTTCAGGTCTACCTCATTTAAATGAGTTTCCAATGGGGGCAACGTAGGTGTGACAGCAGGACTGCAAGTTAAACAATTACAATTATTTTATGATTAAAGTAATTATGCTATTAAAGTAAAGGTGTAATTTATAACCAGAAATTACTATGCATTTCATAATGATCACATAAAAAAGCCCATAAGTGAGCTATTATTCAAATAATGACTGAATATTCAGTTATTAGACAAAAGTTGTAGGCTCCCATTAACACATTTATGTTGACATACCTTGAGTTAGTGGAACTGACGAGAGACCTTTTTTTATGGTAAGGCTGATCAAGGCTAGACTCCGCCCAAGGAGAATTCTGGATGGGGGCAGGGTCATACTCTGGTAAAGGGCTGTAGCTGGGGTGCAAATGCTCAGGAGGTAGTCGATTGGGGCTTGGAATTGGCCGAGGGGGATGAAGCGGGGTACCAGAGGGATTTAGAAAAAGATGGGAAGGGTCTAAGGTCACAGAATGAAGCTCTGTAATACAGGGGGGCTCAGAGGAAGCCTGGGATGACTCGCTCATCAGCTCTTCTGAATCAAGGACAAGAAAAATAATAATGTCAATAAAAAATTAAGTGGGATAAGAACAAATGAATGTGTCAAATACACGCACGCGCACATGCACATACAGTTCGAGGTGGTATCAAAAAGTTTCAAGACTAGTTTTGTAACTGTTTTTTTATGGGTACGACCCTGAGACGAAACAACAGTCACAGTGGAAGAAGAGCATCATCTCCACAACCAAAACAGGAGAGGCAGGTTTGCAGCTTCTCTAAGTGCATGCTCATCGTCTTTTGAGGGTAGGACGTACAGCGAAAGTGACCATGCTAATCTTGAAACTTTTGGTGCCCCTTCGTAATATGAATGACCTATGGTTTATTTGGTAGCATTTCCGTAGTATTTATCATACAGTGAACACAGAGTGCCAAAATGCACAGATGGTTGATGCATATCTTATTCATATTTTATATGAATATTTTTGGGATGTGGAACGAATCATCTGAGTTTCCATTATTTCTTATGGAGAAATTAGCTTTGTTATATGCATGCTTTGATATACAATCACGCTTCCGGAACGTATTATGCTGTACAGGTGTCAGCCCTGACATTTACCTTCATCCAATACTGCGGAATCTGACAATGAACTGTTATCTGAGGTGCCATGATCTGGAAACACAAGTAATGACAGACAGGGTCATTAATTATTATATACAATATAGATATGATTTGAGATATATGATATATACTTTAGATCAGAGACTTTAGAGACCAGAATTAAGGCAAGGAATCCAGCTATACTAAGTCCACAGACAGAAAGGGTCCTCACATTTTTGAGTGATTATACTAGGTCGCGGTGAGGAGCGGCCATGTTCGAGACGTAGTTTGAATACAGAATCCTGCAGGTCCTTAAGTTTCTGCTCCTCACGCACTCGCTGTTGCACTCTGCTTTTCTTTACTGCCTTGCTCAGGTGTTCTTCATGGCAAAGCCTATGTGCAGCTACATAGATCTGATGCTGGAGGGACAGCTTAGCTTCTACTGAGGATAGCTCGGAGTCCTAAGGGATGACCAGTAGAGTAAAATTCATTTTAACATATATATTTTAACACACACGCTCAGATACAGACGGACATACTATACATACTATATACTATATATACACTATACAGACTGTATGTTTGGGGGTGTATACACACACTTACTACCAGTAAAATGTTTGGACACACCTCCAAACTTGGACTTTCCTGATTTAAAAAAAAAAAAAAAAAGATTTTATGCAGTGTAAATGAATGCTGAAGCCATCCAAAATATGCAATAATCTATTTTGAACCGTGGTGATATTGAGATCTGTCTTATGCTCTTTAAAACCGGAGATACTGTAAATTGGTGATTTTTGAGGCTCTAAATGAACTTCACCTCTGCAGCAGAGGGAAGTTTTGGTCTTGCTTTCATGGCATGGTCTTCATAAGAGCCAGTTTCATCGTGGTCAAATGCACTTGACAATACTGTTCTTGCAAGAACTATTCCAGAACAGCTGACCTTCGTGTCTTCTGTGTCAAGTGTTATTTTCTAGTTTTGAATCAGTTTGAGAATGTAAAGAATAAATCTAAAATCATGTCAAAAATTGGACTATATATTATCAGTGCTGTCAATCAATTAAAAATAATTCTCTAGTTAAACACAATCATATTCTGTGTTTAATCACAATTAATCACTATTTTAAAATACTTGTATTTAATTTACTTGTATTATAAATGTGCAATGTTGAAATAAAGAAACGCATGACAAACTGGTTAGAGGAAACAGATTATGCAGTTTTATAATATCTCAAACATCAACATTTAACATTTTAAATTAAAATCCCTCTGGGATTTTAACCGGCATGGTACTGGTAGTATGGGGTGTGGCCTCAAGCTTGGATTCTTAGATCCAAAAATGAACATCCTAGAGCCTTAGCATTTTACACACACACACACACACACACACACACACACACACACACACACACACACACATATATATATATAAAATTATTTTAGTTTAGGTTATAGCTTATGTCTTATGACAGATAATTATGTCATGATATATTGTTTGATTTCATTTTATACCTCTGCTTTGTTCAGAATGCTTTGCTCATCCAACTTGAAAGCAGCACCAATGCGTTTGCGTATCTGCGGTGGTTTCTCTCCGGGCAACAGAGGGTAGTCAGAGCACAAATGTCCAGTGAGCTCCTGTATGAAGGAATTGTAGTATTTATTATTTAATTGTAGGGAGTGAACAAATTCAGAGTTCCAACAATCACATTTTGGGCAGGCCAATACTTGTAATTTCATCCTTTTTTTTTTCAGAGGTATATAAACGAACAAGTCGTTGGAAGTGTGGCTTCAACTGGAGCTCCTGCTTATCCTGTATGGATTACTTCATTCAGTCAAGTCCAGACAAGTTTGTGTTCTTATCTACTGTAAACTTGCACAATATTTAATAATGAATATGTTCTTTTTCCTTCCTCATTCTGCTTCCTAGGGGAATCCTACTGTCTCTTCTAAGATCAGCTCTGTTTGAGATCTATACAGTAATGTTCTGCCTGATATTTCTGTAACTGTGGAAGAACCTTTCACATGGCATCAGGGGTGTGTCTGTCTTAAGTACAGACAATAGACACACAGTCACTAAAGAATGACTTCAGTACTTACTGTGACAGAGAGCTGAGGTGTCATGAGAAACAAGCCCATACAAGCTTACAAAAAGCACATTTTTTTACTGTGTGCGACTCAGGAAGTGACTCAAGGAAGGTATTTTTTTCTCACAAATAAAAATAAATCAGCATTACCTCAAGTTGTCATATTTTAAACAGCAAATTCATAACCGCGACAAAGATCATTGCTTCGATCTTTTTTACAACTTCATTGCTTTGAAAATCAAATATATCTACAGATCAGTTTATAACCTTAAAGTTACAGGAAATGTTTTTGCATTAAAAAAAAAAAACTTAAATATTTTCCAGACATTGAAAATATATGTGTTCTGACAAAAGGTAAATCAAGAATTTAGTTGAGTTGATTTTGTTGTTCCAAGTTCTTTGTAAATTTGGTCATAAATTAGAGAACGTCTGTTTGAAGCGTGTGCATGTGTGTACTTTGAACATTACTCACAGCCTCTCTAATGCAGAGTTTCTTCAGCTCCAGAATACACAGCTCAAGTCTATCCTGTAATGACTGCTGTTTTAGCTTCACAGCCCGAGTGTGCGTACTCACATCTTTGGTTATATTAATAGGGCTGTCCAGTCCTACAACACAGAAATAATCAAATATTAGGATATATTAAAATTCTGTGATTATATGCACACACACACACACACACACACACACACACACACACACACACACACACACACACACACACAGATCCAGTCAAAAGTGTGGACACACCATCCATGATCTTTCCTGATTCTTATTTATTTTTAGAGTAAAACAATGTTGAAGTTATCCAAAATATGCAATAATCTTCTCTGAACCGCTGACATTGAGATGTGTCTGCTATCTATGCTCTGTAAAACCTTCCTAGTGGCTCTAATCTGAGGTGCTGTTACTTTTCAAGGCAAAAGGTAAGGTGCAGCGGAGGTAAGTTTTGGTTTTGCTTTCTTTTGATGGTCTTCATAAAAGCCAGTTTCATCATGGTACTTACAGTAACAGGTTTTGCACATGACATAACATGACACAAACTTGTACCATAAAAGACAGAATCACTGCTATGGAAAAGATCACATGTAAAATGACTTGTAAACTCAGTCAGATGAAGCTAATCACCTACTCAATGGCACAAAAAGCCATTTGACTTTCAATTGTGATCAGCTGTGGTCATTTGGATTAGCTTAGCATGAAAAGCTGGAGCATTTCAGTCCCTGGTAATCACGTGAAGCATGAAACACTTCTGTTATTAAGAAGTGGAAGGTACTTGGTACAACACAGTCCCTCCCTGGAACAGGACGTCTTTCTAGTCAGGAGATATATATATATAAAATAATTCAAAGGCTTTATCACTGCCTAGAAGCGCAGTAAGGTTTATTATAAAGAACTGGAAGGTATTTGGTACAATTCAGACCCTCTATGGGCTCAGGACATGGCTCCAACTTAGATGAAAAAGCCAGAAGGAAACTAGTAAATAAAGCTACCAAGAGGCCTACAGCAACTCTGAAGCAGTTGCGGGAATTTATGATAAAAAGTGGTCATTGTGTACATGTGACAAAAATATCATAAATTCTCCACGAATGTCCTTGCATGGCCTAGTCAGTGCCCAGACTTAAACCCCAATGAAAATCTGTGGAATAAATTGCAGTCCACAAACAGTCATCATCATATTGAACTAAATTTGATCAATTCAAGTCTGGATATGCAAAACTTTCTGTGTCATCATTAAGAGGGTGATTAGCTTCACTAATCTGATTGAGTTTACAGGTCATTTTTAGGAAAGAGACATTTTTACTGAGCAGCGCGTGTCTCTGTCAACATACATTCAGTTGTTACAGACATTCTTCGCTGAATGTAACAGTAGACTGTGAGGAACTACGAGGAAAAACTGTGCCATTGTAGCGGGGTGGCCGACCCACCTTGCAACTTCATCACTTTTTATGTCATTCAGTGACGTAGTAATATATCTGCTGGACTGGTGTAAGGAGCGTCAGCGAATTGACCGCACACTCCATTAGCAGGTAATGGTAGCATGCTGATCTGCAAGCGGGTTCCATCTAGTATAGGGGTCACTAAAAGGTGGACTGCAATCCGAGTCTGGACCAAGACGCCGTCCTGTACGGACCGGACCTATAATCAATAACTTGATGATGCGCTTAATTTTTAACCAACGCAGCTTTTCCCTTCTTCATTGTACTGGTTTGGTGGACCCGGAAACTTGCAGACTAATTGGATGCCAGCAAAGCCAGCTTACTTGATGCAACACAGAAATACGGATGTAGAAAGTAGGAGAGAGTGGCAGACAGAAGGAGCAGAGAAACCCTGACATATATAATTATAATAATATAATATCTAATGCCAATGTCTAAAAAGAGAAAAGTTGACTGTAAAAACAGGGCTTTTAACCCATAATGGACAGATTTGTATATGTTCATTCTTCCCTCTGGGAACACAAAACCAGTTTGTCTCATATGTCTAGAGGCTTTGGCTCTCATTCAAAATGGCACTATGAGTCAAAGCACAAAGTTTTTGAAGAAAATTACCACCTGAAGTCTGAGCTGAGGTCACAGAAAATTATCAGTCTCAGAGCCCAATATGATCATTCCACCAGAATCCTCACCCATTCTTTCACTGGCCAACAGCGTTCTAATGAACGTTCATTCAGAGTGGCTTGGATTTTGGGTCAACACAAAAAAAACATTTACTGATGGAGGGGTTGTCAAGGAGTGCATGAGTGCAACAGCCGAAACATTGTTTGAACGGAAAATGGAAACAAGAGTTCTGTGACAAAATTAAGCAAATACATATCTTACCATCTTCAGCCACAAAGAAAAGTGAGGATATGCTCACCCAACCGAATGAGGCCATTCATAAGGCACCATGTGTAAGCTTAGCTTCAGATGAGACCACTGACAGTGCTCAGCTGAGAATCAAATGATCTCTGACGCAGCTTTCCCAAGTCTGAGGGAATGCTTTTTTACCATGGTCGGCTCCACATACAGCTGCGAGGCAGCTTCTCCACAATGAACATAATGAAAACTAAGTATCATTCCAGGCTGAACAATGAGTATCTGCACATGTACATGAGAATGACACTGACACCATTTTAGGCCAGATTTAAGATCCTGGCAGGACATGCTAGCCCAGTTCTCACACTGAAAAAGGAAACTAAATATCATAATAATATCAATGTGTTGATATTTATTTTTGTGACTGTTTAGTCAAGTCAAGATTTAGTTAAGTTTTGATTTATTTACTCACATTCCAGTGGATCTGAATTGTACAGTATATACACTTAGTATTTTGAGACATTGCCTTGTTGCTGAAATTTTAGCCCATTGCTCGACTCCCCATTTTCCCCCCAGAAATAGCTCCGTTTTCTTCCCACAGAATAAGCCTCTCTATTTATCCCCAAGAAATAATGATGGTCAGTATAAAGATTTTTACAGATTTATTAGAATTTTTGTGCCAAAGTATGTTTATTAATAGGGGAGAGAATGTGTCTACTTCCTGAATGGTATGATGGCTTCCTGGTATTCTTGCATAGTATTATTTGTACAGATTAACATAGAACTTTCCGACATTTGGAAATTGCATTCAAAAATAAAACAGACTTGCGGAGGTCCTCATTTGTTTTTCCTGAGGTAATTTTGTCGGAATTTTTTCCTTATGATCTCAGACAAAGAGGTGCTGAGTTTGAAGGTAGGACTTAAAATACATCCACAGGTACACCTCCAATTGACTCAAATAATGTCAAACAACAGCTTCTGAAGCCATGACATCATTTTCTGGACTTTTCCAAGCTGTTTAAAGGCACAGTCAACTTAGGATATGTAAACATCCGAGCCACTGAAATTGTGATACAGTGAAATAATCTAACTGTAAACAATCATTGAAAGAAAAAAATGGCTTTGTGTCATGCGTCCTTGCCAAAAAATGTAGTTTAACAACATGAATCCAGTAAAGTGGTTTTAAAAATCATCTTTAATTTTATTTGGTGACAGCAACCACGAACGTTAATATGTAGCATCTGTTGGTCAGTATTGTGCATAAATAAAAGAGAAAAAAGACCTTTTTTAGAAACAGCTATTTTTTATAAATTTGTGTCATTTTTACAGGTTCTGCAATAACATTATTTTACTTTTTTTTTTTTTTTATTCCTTCACATGATTATATAACATTATTTATGGCTATAACCCTCACCCTGTGGCAAAAGGCAGCACGCGACAATTTCCCAAGTGAGTGTGCACATACCTGTGCATCATAGGTACACTTCATCGTTACTGGCAGACTATGTTGTTAATGAATTCCATTGTGATTGATCATATTGTCACCCTGCCCTAGTCAGCATTTATAACCGTTTGCGCTACAGTAGACCTTCTGTCGGATCAAACCAGACAAGCTAGCTCATGTACAAAGCCTCATCAAAGTCACTCAAATTCTTGCACTTGCCTGTTTTCCCTGCTTCCAACACATCAACAAGAACTGATCAAGAAATGTTCACTTTCACTTTTCTTGTACCCTTGACATGTGTTATTGTACTGAGATAATTAATGTTATTCATGTCGCCTCTCAGTGGTTTCAATGCTAGGGCTGATTGGTGTGAGTACATGTGTATGCCAGTTGAAGCATGTCCTGTACCGGGATAGACTCAAGGATATACTGGAGGATTATGAACAGTTATTACAAAATTATGGAATTATTTGTCTGTGCCTACCAGAATGCAGAATAATCCCACTGTCTGTGTCGCTGATCTCCTCTTTGGCCTCCATGTCTCCAAGGCTGGCACTCAAGTCTAAACACTATGTTTTCAAAGTAAAAAAAAAAAAAAAATAGTACTGGATTACATTAAAATCATGGTCACAAAGAATACATTTAGTAGCTGTTGCCAAAGTCAGTGGAGTCCAATGTAGCCACTACAGTTCGAAGGAGATTTAACTGAACTAAATCGGGGGGAAATCCAAAAAAATTAAAAAATTAAAATAAATTATACTTATCCGGTTTGTTCAAACCAGGGTTAAACCAAGGTGGTATTCAAGTTACTGCCACTTTTTTTTTTTGACAATTCTGAGTGACTTCTTGGCATATGACATTATTATTATAGAACAATGCACTGAACTGGTAAGTTAAAAGAGGCAGTGGTGGCTCAAACGGTTTCAGATCTGGGAAAACTTTACTGATCGGATGGTCGGGGTTTTCCAGCTTCTTAACTGGCATATGCGAAAAATTTCATTTCACTGTGCTGTAAGGTGATGTGACAAATAACTGAATCTTAATGTTAAAAGTAAACCAAAATGAGAAGATGCTGTAAAGGCAACTTTCAGGGTCTTTTAAATCCAAGAAACCAATAATGTCACAGAGATGCCCTTTTTTATAGTATCTACACACAAACACATACTCAAATAAATACACACAAAAATGCTCTCATATTTAAACCAATCTTTACACATTTCAAAATGCTGTCCCATATAGATCACCTGAATGTCGTTTTGCACTTAATTCACTCTTGAACTTGGTACTGGTTGGTACTGCATGGTCCTTATCTGTACCTATTGTTTTGTTTTTATAGTTATCATACTTTCTTGCAATGTTTGCACACATTTGCACACAAGCAGTTTATGTAGCCTTTGTTATAGTCCATTTAGCTAGTGTGGTCTAGTATAGTTTTGTGTTGTTTTATGAAGAACCTTGGTCCTGGAGGAATATGACCTTATTTCAGTACTTGTACTGTAAATTGATAAAATGACAATAAAAGCCACTTGAATTGACCAGCAACACAATGCTGCATTTGTAATTAAGATTCCAAATAACTCACTGTAACTATATGGATCCAATTTCTTTTTTTATGACAATTCTACAACAGTTGCATCCGAAATTGTGCCGAATTGAAATTACTGTTAAATATTCTCTCATTCCATCACAATCACATGAACACCTAAACAAATTCTTAGGCTAAACATTTTTAAAAACCAGTTTCATGGACTGAACTGACTGTATAGGTGAACTAAAAATGCTAGACTGAGAAATCATGCACTTTTAATAATACCTTCAATATACCACCAAATCTCCCAGAGAATATAACATAATTCAGCGTTTTACCTGATTATAAAAGCACAGTCATAAACTAATAGTCATAACAACTAACTGTTACTTACATGTTTCAGTATTGGAAGCAAAAAAAATAAATCAGTTCACTTCTATCGCTGAAATTACAGAAAGCACCGAAGTCCTCTCCACTCAGTGCTCTGTAGGTATGAGTCAGATTGACTGACTATGCTGGGTTGCCAGCTCTGTATGACAAATGCAGTCAGAAAGGCCATTTAAAGCAGCTAAGACAGGCTAATATTTAAAAAAATTTAATGTGCTGCTTCCCCCATTCTTGCAGAAAATAATTTAAAATTATATAAAGTGCATAGTTTCACTCAATGAAGCACAAGACACTGCATACTTAAATTTAAATTGGCTAATTAGAATTGGTTACCAATTCTACAGATAGCTTGTGTAGTATCGGAAGTCATTCACTGGAAAGACTACATCCATATAAGTGACTTATGGTATGTATAAAAAACAATTCTAACCAGAGGACAAAAAATATAATACAACCTTTGACAGAAGTAAAAGTATCTCATTTCCTAGGTGTGGACCTGGCAACATTGCCCTTGAGCAAAATTTAGGGAGTGTCGCGTACACACCTGTGTGAATAGTGGAGAATATGCGTGCCTACAGCCAACTGGTAATGACCCTGCTTGTTTTAGTTCTGTTTTTCTGACACACTGGTATGGCAGCCAATGACCGCATCTATGAGAAGATACAGTACAACGATTTTGTAGCAACAAATTTCTGCCTGGCTTGGTTTACAATACGCTATTCCTATTATAATTACCACGATGAAATTTTGCTGTTCTTTGCTGTCAGGCAATACCTGTCAAATGTTTGTATCATAATGACTATAATGTCCCAACTCTTTAAAAGGTTGATTATATCAGGCTGATTGTGTGGGAGATCTTGCATTTTTTGCTTCCATGTATCACTTAAATGGATCAAGAAAAGCTTAACAGTGGCACTCCAAAAATGTCTGTTTATATGAACTTGGTCACACCACAAAATGCCTTTGCCAGAGCTGCAGTAGTTTTAGAGGTCTCAACATACATTTTAGACACTTTTAAATCAGAAGGGAATGATCCCTCAAAGGAATTCTACCTGAGGTCAAAGAAGTGAGCAAAAAATATTAAATAATATGGAAAAAGGCGAGAAATGTTTCATGGAAAATAGTCTTAGTCAAACACTGTAATACTGACTAAGATACAGCATCTGCTAACAACTTGTTGAGATTCCTTTTGTAATAAAGTCTAAACCAGATTAAGCAACTGGTGAATTGAACATTGTGGATATTTAAAAATTAACCAACCAGATGAAATTAACTTAACATTAATTACATGTCACTTGCAGGAACAATTATATGCTGTTTATGAAAACAGTTGGTCAAGTATGGAACCTACTGACTTATCAATACTTATTAATAGAGGTTGAGTTTCTTACGCCTTGTTTACAGTAAGTTGTCCTTTTTTGTCGTCAACCAAATACTGTACACTCCCTATTCGGTAATTCAGAGAGTGAATCACAGATGAGAAATTGGCCAGAGCATCACACTGCCTCCACTGGCTTGACTTTTTCCCATAGTTTTTTTATTTTTTATAACTGACTTAAGTATAATATGCAAAACAGGGCATTGTCTAGATACGTCTATAACTCTGG
This sequence comes from Clarias platycephalus, assembly GCA_030068275.1. Classification (NCBI taxonomy): domain Eukaryota; kingdom Metazoa; phylum Chordata; class Actinopteri; order Siluriformes; family Clariidae; genus Clarias; species Clarias platycephalus. The sequence continues at coordinate 13,889,147 of JAQQZT010000016.1, read as the reverse complement.
ATTTGTGGTTGGTAGTGACTTAATCTGTGTGACGAATATAAGACTACAAGACTAATAATCAAGGGTATATTTGAAATTGCCAGTGATGGTAAGGGCAGGTGGTGTTCTTGGTCCTCACATAGGAATTGATGTAAGTTTCAAAATGTGGTCTGCCTAGACAATCCCATATCATAATGTTGCATACAAAGGCTAATGCAGTGTACATGCATAGTGGGCAATATTCATGATGGGTGCATCGATTCATGTGTTTCCCTTCCCCTTCTAATGCACCCCTAACTCTAGAATAGGGTAGATCTAGACTCATTAGATCACCTGACCATTTTCCATTGATCTGCAATCTAATTTTTATGCTCCTTAGCAAATTTAGTCATTTTTTTCCAAGTAGCTTCACTAACAAATGGTTTTCATATGGCCACAGAGCTGTTTTTCCCCAATACTATGACTATTTAACTATTACTAGTAAACATAACAGTAATTTCTAGTGTTGACTTTTTACAATACATCAAGTATTTAAGTGATATACAGTAAATTCAATATAAATCATAGCTGTGCGTGTTAGTGAGAGTAAAACCAAAACATGCACTCTATTACAATAAATCATAATTGGGACTAAATGGCTGTGTGGCCATAAGAAAATCATTTGTTTATGTGACTAATCAGAAAAAAAGGCTTAAATTTTCTAGGGAGCATAAAGATTGTCCAGATGTACTGTACTCCAGAGTACTCCATTCTGAAAATAATTATGTTAATTTTCTTTTCCTATTTTGCTGTCCAGTTTTTGATATTTTCCATATCTTATTTATTGAGACACTTCAGCAAGCACAGGTCATTAGCCATAACATTAAAACCACTGATAGGTTAAATAAATACCATTGTGTTTGATACCATTTTGTCTGATCAGAACTTGCTCTTTCAATTATATCCTTGTGTTTCTTACAGACAAATGTCTGTCTATATGTCTGTCTGTATCTCTGCCCAGTCAAGTTACATCACAGCATCTAGCAGTTGTTTTCACTCATTCAGCACAAGTTTTGACAAGTGTCCTCTGTCTGCGTCAAACTGTTGGCGTGTCTTTAATCGACCTCTAGACAGAATTTAATGAAACTTTTGCAGTACTTAGATATCTGCCTGAAGTTTAACCTGCACCATAAGTTAAATCAAAATGTTGAATAAAAGCGCTCTTATGAACAGTTATGTTATCGGATTTAATAAGCTACTAAAAAGCTACTTGCGCAATACACCTGCACCAATAGATATTAATAAGAAAATGAAACTGAACTTTACTGGGATTAGGTCATATTTTCACCCCTGATATAACAGTGCTCAAGTGAATTTTACAATGTTTTATCTGTTTTAAGACAAAACTTAATTTTTATCTGATCTACTTTTTCCGATTTCCCGTCTGTGATTCACTCTCCGATTACAGGAAGTGTGTTTGGCTGATGACAAATAAGGTACAACTTAATGAATCAGTAAAAACAACCACTAGATCCTGTGATGTAATCTGCCTGGACAGACGTACAACCTTACAAAACTGTTTTTCTTTGTATTATTATGAGTTCTGTCATTCAGACAGACAGGCAGACATGTACATGGGCTTTAATCCCATTATTATAATATCTTATAATAATAATATAATAATATCACTGATTACTTTAAAGCTCATCTGCCTTTTTTTTTAGCCTTAACCTTTAACTATTTCTAAAAATTATGTAAGTATTAATCAGCAGTTGAACAGTCAGTTTTTGTGATTGATGTGCAGGAAGCAGAAAAAAAATGGCCAAGCTTAAGGATCTCAGCAATGTTGTAAAAGGCCAAATTCTGATGGTAAGGTCACTGGGTCAGATCACCTCCATCTCCTATAATTAGCATCAAATGTAAGCCATGGTGCAGTGTAAGAAGGTGGCTTGTTCTGACGAATCACAATTTCATTTACGTCTGTGGACCAGCTTTCCCCTCAGTAGAGGATGGCAAGTCAACTGATCCGACTGAAACCATTCCAGGCTCACTGTGGAGTGTATATCTTTTTTTTAATGAGCATTATTTTGTTTAATGCACTCACCTCAAGTTTTAGTCACCGATAATGTGATTGGCCAAATGTTTCGACCATCATTCACGGGAACACATGGGGGGGTGGGGTGTTTGATGACAGGTTTAAATATGCTGTAGTGCTAACAATACATTCGCATACCCCTAAATCCCAGCCCCGCCCCCCCTCCTCCTCCTCCTCCTCCTCCTCCTCCTCCTTGTGGGGGGCAGGCAGTGTAAAAACGGAATTTCATTAAACATGTTAATTGTTTACTATGACTTTGAGTTGCTTTGAGCAAATAATGAAACAGTGTAAAACACCATGAAAAAAGCTTCATGTGCCAAACTGTTTGCAGACAAAATAATTGTATAAAAAAAAAAATCACTGCCAGACAATTTACTGACTCATATCCAATCAGCTCTTACTAAAGGACCACATTACAAAGATTAGGATAGATCCATATGTACAGTACATGTACATTTCGTGCATTTGCAGATTTTTTTCTTTTCTTACTAAATATATCACTGCAACAAGCTCCTAGTTACATTCCTTCGAGTTAACCAACCTCGCATGCGTCCTAAATCCGCAGGCTCTAACAGGTCCTGGTTTTTCACAAAAGTTCCTGATTCGTTCGTTGGTTCTTCTGTTAGTATGTGACAATGTTTTAATATTCAAAACGTGTGACGTGTGCGTATTTTAAATACACCTAACGATAAAGTGGTAAAATTATTTTATAGGCCTACAGTAAGACACAGACATTACAGTCTGTAGGTACATCTCAATACATTTTACTTTTGCGAACTTCGTATTCATTTTAAACGGCCTTATTATAAACAAAGACAAATACTGACTTACCACATGTACTCATAACAGACGCAGATTCATACTCAACGTCAACGATGTTTTCACACTAGAACGTACAGTTACATGTATATTTCATCCACGTTTTCCAGACTTATCGCATTCCAGGACTGTTGTAAGTGGGACTCTGAAAATAGACCGTACCAAACTACACGCAGCAGGGGGGGCTGGTACCGAAGTTTCATACTCGGGGACCTACTTGCCGTATTTTAATTGCTGGAGCAAAGAAAAAAACAAAATGGACAAAATCAACTCTACGGTATTCCCAAACTACTGACTTTATAGTTATATTCCAAGTTTTTTGTACCATTTATGTGTGGAAGACTGCCCCCACAAAATTCCACAATGGTAGTTACCTAACCATTCACTAAAACTTTTCTTATCGTTGAAAGCCTCTTCTGGTCCGTAAGTGACACCGCATGTAAACTGTGTCAGTACGTTCGTTGCAGATTTACGTTTTACGTAGTTTTAAGTAGTTTTACGACTGTAAAGAACGTTTAGCGTCAGAAGCAAAAACTCGAAATCGTCCAATTTTAGTTTTGTCCACCGGCAAACTGAGCTGAAAAGTACATGCCCCCTACCTTCTGAGAGGGGGGAGGGATTACCGTAAGGGGGGATGAATTGAATCAGAACAGCTTGTTACACATCACCGTTTCACAGGAATCCATCGCTCACGATTAACGAGGAGAGCCTAGAACTTCCTATGTAGACATTTCTTTCTACTAAGTAAAATACATACAATATATAAATATTGACATATTATAGAGACATTTGAAGTGATATTGTATAAACTCAGGAAGGAAAAAAAACTGTTTGTTTTTTTAAAGGATAACCCATAAACCTGATACTTTCAACCCAATTCAGTTTTATTCATACAGCAGTTGTAACAATAGATATTATCACAAAACAGCTTTACAGAACTGAAAGTTCTGATTTTACATTTAAAATCGTAAGAAATGTGTACATTCATATGGTGAAAACATGGTATTGTGTTAAAAAGTGTCTCACCTAGGTGAAAAAGTGCATTTTTCAGATAAGATCATATAACAGCATACTTAAATCTTTTTATCTATTGATCCGTGGATGCATACACATTTATATTTTTATCAAATAAAAAGAAACACATTTGACAAATACAATTTCATGTCCTTTTATGTAGTGTCTGTAACGTTTGTGAATTAAAATCTTTCAATAATCTCAATTGTCGTTCAGATTGGAGAATTTAGATTTCACATAAAAAGACATACAGTAGCTTTTTAGTTCAATAATGTGCTCCTGATGAGCCAAACAAAGCTCAGAATGGCAACTGGAATGACATGAGGAAGAAACCTTGAGAGGAACCTGACTCAAAAGGGAACTCATCCTCATTTACTGTAGGTGATACAGTACAGCACGACTAACAATAAACCAATTGTATAACTACCCACTGCATGATCACATGTGCAGTTATATATCAGGAAATGTTCATGAAGTTGTAGACCGTTGTAGACTTGGATACAAAACTATTTGTGGCAGTTCCAGACCTAAAACTATCAACTGCATTCATAAGCTATCATGGACAGAGGTGGAAAGTAATGAATTACATTTATTTGCATTACTGTAATTGAGTAGATTTTTTGTGTACTTCTACTTTTTAAAGTAGTTTTTAAGTTCACTAAAGTAACAGTACTTTTACTTAAGTACAAAATTGTATTACTCTTTCCACCTCTTATCATGGAAGAACTGTTTGTGTAAAGAACAATCCAAAGCCATCTTCATGATTTGTAAGTGGAACCATCCTCTTCATACACCTGCATCTTTAAGCAGACTTATCTAGGACAGCACTTAGTGGGTCCAAGTGATGGAAACAAATAGCATGCACCTTTAGACTAAAGTAGACATGGCATATAATAAAGTGTGAGACCATTCAATGCTTTATTGGTCAATACTAGTATTATAAATTCTGATTTGAAATTTTAAATGTAACTGGAAACCAGTGGGGTGTGTATAAGAGAAGGGTGATGTAGTCATATCTTTTGGTTCTAGTGAGGACTCTGTACCTAACAGGAGCTTTTTGCACCTAGTGAAACATCCAAACAGTAGTAGTAACAAAACAGCCTAGAAGTAACATAAGCATGAACAGATTTCTCTGCATTGTGTAGTACCACCTGATATTCACCGCCCACTTTATTAGGTATAACTGCACATTAAGTTAAATATCTACTCAGCCACAGATACAAAAATCTTAGCAAAAGTTTTGGCCCACCGTCTGGAGAAAGTTATGCATTGTGTTATTTCACCTGATCAAACAGGCTTTTATAAAGAACAGATATTCCTTTTTTAATATTAGGCGCCTGTTGAATGTTATCTATAACCCATCTCTATCTGACAA
>JAQQZT010000016.1:13841480-13865026 GCA_030068275.1 Clarias platycephalus | reverse complement strand
ACTATTACAGAAAGGCTGACCTCTGTGTCTTAAAATAACAACTAACTGTTGTTTTTCTTGTTACATAATTACCTAATCCCATGTATTATTTGATAGTTTTGAAATCCCAATCCCCAGTATTGTTGTAGAATGTAGAAAATAAATCACTTAACAAAAACAAAGAAACTTGCAAGTGTTCTAAAACTTTTGAACGGTAGTAGTGTACAACAATCAGCCATAAGAACATGACCATTTGCCTAATATGGACCAGGTCATCCTTGAGCCACCAAAATAGTATAGTACATCAAGGCAAGGACCCCACTCCATTTATCTGTTGGCAGTTGTTTTAATTGATTTAACTGCATTTATAAATTATTTTCTAAACAATGGGACTACTTATTTTAAATTGTTTGGAGATTTAATATCCAGACTTAGAAATGGTTGAGAGCTCTTTTAAAACAGAGAGAGATCCTTTAAAATGCCCTGCAGTTATGCCCGGCAGAAATTTTTTTATATAGGTAAATAATCTTATACATGAACGTCAAGTCAAAACTGGTTATTTCAACTGCAGAACTATATATACACAAAAAAACATTATAAATCACAAAACCCTATACCTCTGCAGATTTCTTGTCCACGTATATATGAATCACTCCACCGTGTTTGTTACATTCTTCAATTACATCATCTTGGATTTCAGTATCCCATCCATGATCATTCTCCCTATTATAATAGGACAACATGAACATATTAACTGTAAGCCAATACACAAGTGGCAATACATAGTCTTTAAAATGGTGCTGAGGTCACTTACGAATTTGGATCAAACATGTTGGACAGCTGGAAGCAGTGTGTGGCAATTGGCTGAGATGGTAGATTGAGAGGTTGATTTGTGGGCACATTAATATTGAAACTTAATCCAGGATTCATAGCCGCTTAAAAAAAATGAAAAAATAAAATAAAAATAAGGTAAACATTAAGAACTATTAATAAAAACATTAATAGTTAATTTAATCACTAAATACCTGTAGCTGCTGCCATTGCCACCATCGAGTTGCTCATCTGAAGAGCTTGCTGTGCAGCTGGAGGGATCTGCAGACCAGTGCCTTGGGGAAAGGTTAAGGTAAAAATAGACAGGCTCATGTTTTATCAGTAGGACTTATTAAAAAAAAAATACATGGTATATTTAGGGAGTGCATCTATGAACCAACTCAAAAGGTGGTCTCCTTCAGTTTACCTTCAGCCAGCCTGGCCATCAGCTGCAGCCTCCCAGTGGTGCCCAGGTCAATGCCAGTCCTTTCCAGCTCATCGTTATCCAGGAAAGAGCTGGCTGTAGAGGCATCTGTGCGTTCAGTCACATGGCCTACTTTCATGGGCCTGCCAGCCAATTCAAAGCCATTTAGCTGTTCCAATGCCTTCTTTGCACACTCAGCATCAGAAAACTGAACGGGAACATAATTTTCCAACAAAATTACTTTGAGATTTTACATTTCTTTTCCTTCTTTTTTATATGATTGAAATAGAAAACGTCTTTAGTATAAACACACCGTGATAAAGCCGTACCCCTTGGATCTCCCTGTTTCACTATCCATCATAAGCTGAATACTGTCAATCTGTTAATAAAACAGGGCAGGTTAAATACAAACAATTAATAAACAAGTCAAAATCAAAGTGAGGCAGAGAGGGCATAAGCTGCAGCCTTATGCCAGAAAATGAGCATTTACTCGTCCAAACGGTTCAAAGATCCCTCTGAGCATGTCTTCTGTGATGTTGAAATGCAATGAGCCAACGTACAGTCTCATGGGTCCAGCACTGCCTTTCTGAAGGTTGTTGGCCATTGCAGCAGCTCTGTTCTTTTCAGCCTAAGGGCAAAAAAATTGTAAAAATGAACAAACCCAGTTCAACTACCTTAACAGACTACAAATCTAATGTAATTATCTATTGAACATTTTGCTTACCTGTGAAGCCTGCACAATGATTGGTACCCCAAGCAGCCTTTGCCCAGACAGACCAATTGCTAGTGGTACAGAGGTGGCATCCACGAATTCAATGTAGGCAATGCCTTTGGACCTTCTGGAGTTTCTGTCTGATATCATCCTCACATCCCTTACCTGGTAAATGAAGAAAATGTTAAAACTGTACAAAACTAATTGATTAGAATAAATGACTGGCTCACAAAAAATATATATATAATAATAATAATAATAATAACACTGAGCTACAGACTTTGCCCACTGCAGAGAAAAATTCCTCTAGGTCCCGGGGCCGGATTCTGGCAGCAAGCTGCATGCAAAAAACTGTGCGGGCATCCCTCTCCTCTGGTGTGAGATTATCTATAGGCTGTCTGTAAGTGCAGAAGAATCACTGTATCAATATATAAAAATAATCATTTTAAATTACTTCACTAATTTAAAATAAAAAATAATTACCCGACACCTACCTGACAGGACTTTTGTCTCGTTTGAATGGGCTGCGGCTCCTAGACTTTTTCCGGCTACATGAAAAGATTTTCTGTTACCATTTTTACTAAAAGGTCTACCCTTTGGACACATACACTGAACAGGCACAACAAAATTAATATCATAGAAACCTTAGTTTGATGACAGGCGGTGGGCCAGTCTTCCCCCTGGAACCACCGTTAAATTTCAGGCCAGAACTGTGATTTAAAAACAAGGTTTCTCTCAGCAACGACTACTACCGCTCCACTGCCAATGGTCATCATAATTTTATTAATAATAATAATTTTATTATTTCACTGAGAGCCAAGCAGGCGTAATTATATATTTGAGTGAATGAGTATGAAGGAAACATTTGTGAGACTGATTTCAAAAACATTTTTGTGAAAAATAATACATTAAGGACCAACAAAAAGAACAAAAGTAAAATTATTTAATGTAGATAAACACAAACAAATGTAAGGCCTAAACCAGAGCTGGTATACATACAAGGCTGGTCTGAAGCGCCCTGCACGCTCCCTGCTCTTGGAACGGCTACGTCTCTTCTCACGGCTGCGACTGCGTTTCCTGTCCCGGCTCCGGCTCCTCTTGCGTTCACGACTCTTCTCCTGGCTCCGGCTCCTTTTGCGCTCACGGCTTTTGCTTCTCTTTCTCTCCCTGCTTCTACTACGACTTCTGCTCTTCTTTTTCCTTCCATTTTGAAAGTACATACTTATCAATTTGCACATTTATTACCCAATGTAATCTGCTGGCTCATGACTGCAATGTTATTGAAACACTTACAGCGATTTTCAATTTAATCCATTCAGGTCTCTAAAAGAATATATAAATTCTAATTCAGCACAATCACAATAACTAATTGTTTACAATATGTTAAATTAAGACAAACTCACTTCTTGCTCCGTTCTTCATGCCCATTGGAACTTATTGACTTGGTCTCATCCTAAGCAGGGTCGATAGAAGAACATCATGAGGAGGACGGCGTAACATTGCAAGTTGTAAGGATAAGGGGAGTGGGAACAAAAGAGAATATAATATAATCATTACATGTGTGTACTTTAGAATATTTATGTTTAGGAAAGTGACAGAAAAGGGTCATCTGAACCACTAGGCTGCTGTTGTTTTCCTTCCTTACTAATGATTTTATTGCGTACGTGGTACAGTCAATAGGTCAAGAGCTAATGCTATGCAAATAAAAATGGCATGTTGTGATTTTGATATCTTAGCAGCTTGAAAGGTTCAGTACCAAGGCTATCTGTGCCTAAAAGACCCAAAGTGGCAATGCTAGCAGGCAGCCACCAAGTGAGCTCCAGTGGTGGATGCCATTCCAGTGATCTTCACCCCATTTGCCTTCGTGGACTGTAAGAGTTCGATGCCACCTCTGTCACACATCTCGCCCTGAAGCAAACAGGGATTCACACGGCTTAGTAATATCGACTCCCAAAGAACATCTAAAGCTGAGACGTTCTTCAGTCTACCTAATAATGTGCATGAGTTTCTTAAAATAATTGGCCATCTACATTCAGTGTAAACGATCTCTTTCAGCTGAAAGCTTTTTGCTATATGCAGAGAGCCATCATTCCCTTTTTTTCTGAGACTATATGAAAGTGGTATATGATAGTCAGCTGCATGCACAAATTAATCACTATTACTATCACTATTATTATAATTTTAATAGGCTATGCAACACATCTTTGTTCATTTCCAATCCCATGAAAAATATGAAGTGCATGGAATAGCCTTTATGGAAAGTCCATAATTGTAATTTAAAAAAAAAGAAGTCATAATTACATTACATGAGACATGCAAACTAGAATTATCCTTCAGTAACGACTAATGTATACTGAATACTAAAAGGGTAGGTGCTAAAATTATCATGCACACAAAAGCATGAATAGGTCTCCAAGGACACCATACCAGCACTTAAGTTCATATGCATCCACTGCATTTATTTTGTCGGCACCAAAATCAATCAGCCTAAATATTTTTCAACCATGGGTACCACAGTACATCAATATATGGGGCAATTACTACCTTCATTTTTTTGACAGTTCACACTGGAATTCATGGGAGTAGAGGTGAGATATAGGCATGTCTACAAAAAGAGATAGATGGGCATTTATTCATTGAAACCACTATCATATATAAAAACAAACATGGTATTTATCTGCACATAAGCTAGCGAAAACAAGGCGTAGGCTGGTCTGAAGTTTCAATTAAATTCAATAGCTTATCGCACTTAACTAAAACACCCACCTTTTTATAGGGCGCCTCAAGCATGGCTTCGATGTCAAAGTCGTCGGCCATGATGGCGGAGATCTGCTTGTACACAGAACAGAAATACAAATATACGTTATAAAAAAAGATGACCGCAAACATGTTCTCTTCCGAGACACGCGTCACAAGCCACACCCACGTATTTATAACCAGATATTGTTAAACATAAAAAAAAAAAAAAACTTGGCCAATTTGGATTGCGCGGAACCTGTAGCTAACTTGTAGCTAAGCTATATATGGCTAAATAGCTTAGCTTCCGCTGACACGGATAGCAAAATGCTAAACCACATGGGTATAGTAGCAAAACAAATAGGTAATAATTACATTACACGCTATCATTTACAAAAAAACAAAAAGTTTGTGTAAAACATTTACATAATTACAATAAAAGTAAACTACAAAGACTACAATTAATAGGCAGGGCTAGCAAGGCCTCACTCAGGCTTCGGCGATATCTGCGTTGTTGGCAACAGGCTAGCAACTAGAGTAGCAAACAAAACAACGGAACTATAAAGTTTTACATCATTTCAAAATGAGTTGCTGCAGTTTTCTACAGATATACTATTATCTACTGACTACTATTAGCTAGCTAGCCATATCTGTTTACGTCTCCTACTCCGCCTTACCGTGTTATCGCGGCCTACTGGAATCCTCGTTTAAACGACGGGCGTCTTCGATATTGGTCTGGACCACCTGGAATTCTCCAACGCCTCAAAAATTACTCAAATAATCTATTGTTCTGCACGGTCCTATGTTAGATAAATCCACAATAAAATGTGTACAATAATGACGTACTCTGCTTCCACCTTCTCTAGCTGGATGTGGGGGCAAACTGTTATGGCGCACGAACAGTCCTTGTTGCGTAAGATACACTTACGAGTTCATCCCGCCTACAAGCTATTTTGATTGGCTTTTTAGACTTGTGGCCGTGCCACCAGTTCGCTTGTGATACGGTTGCTTTGATACGTTAACGCGTTCGCCATATTGGCCCTGGCAAGACTGGCCTGCAAACAAATACTGTACTAGTTAACGCTGCGAGTGGCGGTTTTCCTGGATAATATGCTTTATGCCTAAAGCGTTTCGATTTAATATTTTGTTTATGTTTTACATATAATACAGATAATGTGTTTGCCAAAGAAGCTACTTCTGAAGTTTATGCAAAATGGAAGTGGCTTGATTCCCTAAAAATTTCATGTTGCTAACTTCATCCGTTTTGGAGAGATGATTTCATATGTGCTCCAAAAAGGCTATTTTGCAGCGTTATACTTTCTTGCTTCAAACATTTATTTAAAAAAATATTTAAATTAAAGTATTCCGGGTTTTGGTAAAAGCTTTAAAACCAAAAGATCTGAAAAGTCTGTAACCATGTCAAATTCATGTTGCAATATCTTCACAATTTAGCATTTTTAAAATAATAATCTTTTTCAGGTTAATGTTTTTTCATGGGAAATCTAAATTGGCAAAGTTTCATGTGAATTTCATAGAAAGATTTGATTTTTAAAAAGTTATGGGCATGAAATTGTATTTAGCAAATGTGTTTCATTTTATCTGATAAAAATATAAATGTGTACACTTACAAAACATTTTTTTTTGTATGTTTACAAAAAAAGCATGGATCGGGAGATGAGGAACCATTAAGTGTTATGTTATGAAAAATGGTATTATATGATCCTATCTGAAAATTAACTTTTTCACTGAACTTTTCATTTTCTAGCACCAATGTTGGCCTTTTGCATTTCTCCAACAGTTTCAATGAGTCATTTTTAAATACAAGGTTATGACTGAGTGATACTGAGCTTCTGTAATAAAGAAAAGAGTTCAAGTGACTTTTTTTGTCTTTAAATTCAGTGTTTTTCTATCATATTCATTTATTATTTTTATAAATGCATAGTAAAAATCATCGTAGTGGGTCTCAGACGAATAACAACAAGAAGGAAACAGTAAAAAAGTTATGCTACTAGCTGAAGTACCCATCGTTGACTGGAAAAAAAGTTGAAGAAATAGTAAAAAAGGTTAAAGCTATTAAAATTATCTAATTTAATGTAATCAGTGATATTATTATTTCAGGTTGAATCCAACGTACATGTCTGCCTTTCTGTATACTGCCTAACATATTAAAACAAAGAAATAAAACTTTGTATCTTATACGTTGTTTATGCTAAGTTGGACTCATTTCGTCATCAGCCAAATACACGCCCTGTTCAATAATCGTAGAGTGAACCACAAATGAGAAATTTAAAAAGTAGATTATCATTTCAGCAGTGAAAATAATGACCTAATCCTATTAAATATATTCAGATTAGCTTTTCTAATTAATATTTATTGGTGCAGGACTTTGTTTACATTGAGAAAGTTGCTTATTAGTAGCTTATTTTAACTGGGTTCTCAGTTCGGGTATTTTACACGGTCTCACCTCGGACTGCTGCGGATATGTATGCTCTAACGACCCGTGTGTAATTTCATAGTGGTGCTTCACATTACTGCATATGACAAAATCTGGCTGGACAGACAGAAAGTTTGTTTTGAATATGGAAGCATAGGAAATTGGCGTGAGAGCATGTATGGATGAGTGATTGAGTGAGGTTCATACTCAATACGAGATAGTTGGCTGCTCTGAAACAACCAAATGTAATAAATTATATATTAATAATAATAATTTTCCACCAAATGAATTGAATCGAAAACACAGTAGCTTCTATATGCTTAATGAAATAAAAAGTGAAGTGTTTAAATTATTATTGTTATTATTTATTTATTCATTTTTTACACAAATTGGGAAACCCAACCCCTTCATCACGGTATTACAGAAGTAATTTCACTATGATGTTCTATTTGGAGGGATTGTACTGGCATGTTAGATTTCCACATTAAATTATATTTATATAGTTATAAGTGTTAGTTTTATTTATGAGTTGTTCAAAATACGTATATGAATAAAATATTTTTCCCCAAGTTGCCCCATATTCCCCATATTTTCCCCCAAGAACCACCATTATTGCTCCTTTTTACATAATACCTTTAGATCCCCCCAAAAATTGTCCTATCACAATGTTTGTTTCATCATCATTTTATGTAAAATGTTTGAACAATTTACATTATATGTGCAAATATATGTGAAATATATACAGGATATAGTGACAATAATTCATAAAATATCACAATATATGTAAAAAAAGATATATAGTTAACAATGTATCAATACTCTATAGTACTTATTTATGTTAACTTTAAAAGGCGGGCCTTGTATCTTGCATTAAGAATGGAGATAATTGTTTAATCTAATGAGGTCCAAATGGTCTAAATAAATCTAAATGGTCATGTCTTGGCTAGAGTATATAAGACCTGTATGGGTTCAGTTTGGTGGGTTTTACATATTTTACCCATGTAAAAATATGATGAATATGATGATTTTCATATGTTGTGCAATTTATAAAACCTGCCTATGCATTTTTAATTAATTTTCAGTAAATATATTAAGAACCAGTACACAGTATCAAGGTTTTTTTTTTTATACGGATTAAAAGGCATTGTGACACTCTGTATCACTCAGATAATGTAGGATGGGAAGCAGGCAGAACTGACTTATTTACAGTGCCAATGAAAGATTTCAGACACTTTTAAGTTTACCACATTATGGTATGTTTCACATACATCTTAAAATGAATTCAAATTTATTTTCCCCTCATCATTCTACACACAATCCTACATAATTACAAAGTAAAAACAGGTGTTTGAAATGTTTTTTTTGTTTATTTAAAAAAAAAAAAAAAAGATTGAAATATCCAATTTACATATATATTCAGACTCTGTACTTATTCTATGGTCAAAGCACCTTTGCTAGCCTCAAGTCTGCTTGTAAATAATGCTACAAACTCGGCATACCTTTCGTTTGGAAGTTTCTACTATTCTTCTTGGGAGAATCATTAAAGCTCAAGCCATTTTTAGGTCCCACTCAAGATTCTTGAGGAATTCTTCTGTCTGGCCACTGTATAGGCCGGCGCTTCACAAGGGAACTCAATTATAGCAACCCTTAGGTTACCTTTCTGAACAAGGCCCGTCATCCCTGATTACTCAGTTTGGTTGGGCATCCAGATCTGTAAAGACTGTTGGTTGTTCCAAATCTCCTGAGACTGATTGAGGCTTTACAAATAACTATACATATATAACAACTGGTTTATAGTGAGGCTCAGAGGTTTTCTGAGTTCATAGGGTCTTGGCTGTGGTTCTCTGCAACACTTATATGATCCAGGGTCTTGTTTGAGGCTTTCCAAGGATCTTAGAACTTCAGGGGTTTGTAGAGGCCCTTGGCATTTCATTGCTCTAAAAAAGCCTCTGGCTCATCTGGGGGTCGCTGACACCTGACATTTTGGGTTTTTCTGAGACACCTGTAGGACCAGTGCTCTGCTACATAACCTCCAAGGGCCTACGAATGTCATCATTAGATGACATTAGACTGCCAGGGGCTTTGAAAATCCTTAAGCCATATCTGGGGAGGGGCTGGGGGGTGACATTCTGAGACTCTTGACAGTTTGATGTTGTGGGACATAACCTCAAAGGGCCTCAGACACCATGCCCAGACATCACCTATTGGACCCCAGACAGTCTGAAACACCATGTCATGATCACTATAGATGTTTGCAGCATCAGTGTCATTTTTACTTTGAAAATACTTTGACACACATGTATTCCGCTTTCCAGAGCGTACCTCAACCTCACCAAATTTTCCTCCACCTGCTCCCTGCTCTCGCTACAAAGCACAATGTCATCTGCAAACATCATAGTCCAAAAAGACTCCTGTCTAACCTCATCTGTTATCCTGTCCATCATCAGAGCAAACAAAAAGGGGCTTAGAGCCGATCCTTGATGCAGACCCACCTCCACCATGAACTCTTCTGTCACACCTACAGAACATCTCACCACTGTCTTACAGCTCTCATACAGCTCTCATACATGTCCTGCACCACTCTAACATACTTCTCTGCCATTCCAGACTTCCTCATACAACACCTCTCTCTGCACCCTGTCACACGCTTTCTCAAAATCTACAAAGACACAATGCAACTCTCTATTACCTTCTCTGTACTTCTCCATCAGCATCCTCAAAGTAAATACTGCATCTGATGTACTCTTTCTAGGTATGAAACCATATTGCTGCTCACAAATGCTCACCTCAGCCCTTAACCTAGCTTCCACTACCCTTTCCCACAGCTTCATTGTATAGCTCATCAGCTTTATGCCTCTGTAATTGATACAGCTCTGCACATCTCCCTTTTTCTTAAAAATTGGCAACAATACACTTCTCTTCCATTCCTCTGGAATCCTCTCACTCTCCAAGATTTAGGTAAACAAACTAGTCAGGAACTCTACTGCCACCTCTCCTAAGCACTTCCATACCTCCACAGGTATTTCATCAGGACCAACAGCCTTTCCACACTTCATCCTCTTCAACGCCCTTCTCACCTCACTTTTACTAATATTTGCTACTTCCTGCTCCACAACAGTCACCTCTTCTACTCTTTGTTCTCTTTCATTTTCCTCATTCATCAACTCTTTAAAGTACTCCTTCCATCTTCCCATCACCCTCCTGGCATCTGTCAGTACATTTCCATCTCTACCTTTAATCACTCTAACCTGCTGCACATCCTTCCGATCTCTATCTCTCTGCCTCGCCAACCTGTATAGGTCCACCTCTCCCTCCTTACAATCCAATCTAGCATACAAGTCCTCATATGCTCTATGTTTGGCCTTTGCCACCTCTACCTTCACCTTATGCTGCATCTCCCTGTACTCCTGTCTACTACCTTCGTTCCTCTCAGTGTCCCACTTCTTCTTAGCTAACCGCTTCCTTTGTATACACTCCTGCACTTCCTTGTTCCACCACCAAGTCTCCTTGTCCACTTCGCCTTTTCCTGATGATACACCAAGTACCCTCCTACCTGGCTCCCTGATCACATTGGCTGTAGTTTTCCAGTCAACTGAAAGCACCTCCTGACCACCCATGGCCTGTCTTAACTCCTCCCTGAAGACTACACAACATTTTTCCTTTTTCAACTTCCACCACTTTGTCCTCTGCTCTGCTTTTGTCTTCACCTTCCTCACCACCAGGGTTATTTTACACACCAACAGTAGCCCAATTTCCACCGGCACCCTGTAGGTCGTTGTTAACCCGGGCCGCGACCGATCCAGTATGGACGTGATATTTGCAAATATAAACAATTAACAAATATAATGTAATATATGTGCATACATGATGAATTGATATATTGTATAGTATATACAGTATATAGAGAATTTTTAAATAGTTCAAAAACAAATAAAGCTTATGAAAATATATTAAATATGTGTGAAAAATGGAAAACAAAGGGTCAAAATCAAATAAGTAGATATTAATAACATATTATACAAATATTTTAACATATAAGTAAAAGCTTTATATATATATATATATATATATATATATATATATATATATGTATATATTAGCAATAATAATAATAATAATAATAATACTAATACTTTATTTATTTATTTTTACTTACACAAAATTGTCACTTCCGCCGAAGCGGTTCGCCATCTTGAACAGGCTTGGCTAGTGTATAAAATGGTCTAGACGTAAAAATAAAAATAAAATAAATAAATTGTTCGGGTTTTAGTTTTTAAAATATTGTTTCTTAATCTAATTGATGATCACACTTAGCAGAGATTTGCTGACTGTTAAAGACAATCGCGAATTTAGCTGATGATGGAAACCTATGGATCCCCCAAGATAAAGTTGAAAAGATTCACCGGCAGCAAAGCCGAAATAAAGGACAATTGCAGCATTTGTTTGTTTTTTGTCTAATCGCCTGGATTAGTTCTTCCAGGAGCAAACAAGAAGTTCCAGGCAACAGGTGGAAAACATAAGGTATTTTTTTTTCTCCTTGTGACAATACCTCCGCCGACGCTTTGTGTTGGCTGCAAACTACCTAACAAATAAGCGCTAATTCAGTCTCCAGCTAGCTGGCTAAATCGTCGCAGCGCTTTTCATTAACTAGCGTGCTAATATACAACATAACGCCTAAATTGGTCATTTGATAGCAACCTTCGCGAAAGATTGTGCATTTTTTATTAATCTTGCAGACGGTGGTAGTTTTTGTTAGCCATCTGTTCCGAGGCCCACCATTGAATAGCTGGCGTTCATTGTTTAACATTAGCTAGATGGCGACAAGAAATTGCTACCCACATCTTTACGAGTAGCCGCTCTGCATACTCGGACAGGTTTTGTATCCGATAAATGATGCTATTGTAACCAGTTATTTAGTTTTATTTTAATTTTTTTTGTAACGGGTACTACCATAACAGTCTGAACTAACTTAGCAGCAGTATGTGCATTTAATATTGCTATCAGTGTGTGATGGTTCTCACATTTTGTTGAGTTGCTAAAGCTGCCATCTGTTTAAGGATATTATATTAATGAAGGAAAAAAAAGTCATAATTCCTTATTATCTTTTTTTTTTGTTGTTTTAGGAGAAATGTTTCAGCTTCCAGTAAACAACCTTACTCGACTGAGAAAAGCAAGGAAAAGGGTCAAAAGGCTGTTAAGTGATATTGGTTTGGACTACTGCAGGGAACATGTAGAGGTTAGTAATATATATATATATATATATATATATATATATATATATATAGTTTTGATTGTAACATTCTGCCAAATGCAAAAGTACACCCAAGCCAGAAATAGTTACATTAGAGAATCCCAATAAATAATTTTTATGTTGCTCATAGATCATCAATAATGTTTGTGGCACTGAAAAAAAATCCATCTGGACCACAAAACCTTTTGACATAATGAAATAAGTATACCAAAGATTTTCTAATAAAATTTTAATTTCTAGGTACATCAAGGCCAGCTCAGTAGAGCTGTCTAGGTCCTATGATGCCACAGGTTGCCACCACAGTTCCTGTGCTCACTATTTGCTATGTTCAGATGCAAGTTAGTAATGCATGCAGTGAAGCAAGCAGAGAGCAGAACACAGACTGATAAAACTTTTGTGGAAAACAATGGCATTCTCAAAAAGCAGGAAAGCTGAGGTTTTTAACCCCAACAACGTTTAACCCTTCCGAGGTAAGGGTGTGGGAAAATGCGCTAACGTAACCCCTGACTGATTGATTGTATGAATTTTCAGATGCTTTATTTGATCAGATGTAAGAACTTTAAGACCATACATTTTTATTCACTTTCCATTTCCAAACCAGTGAGCCAATCATTAGGTCTGTGTCTTTGAGTGTTATGGAAACTATTATATCTCATGTACATTATAATCACATTAGTAAGCATGGTGAACAGAAAAAACTTCTAAGCATTCTGTATGATAAGAAAAACTTTAAACATTTAGGTTCTACAACAGCAGAACACCACATTGGCATTCACCCTTTTTTTCTTTTGTGCAGCTGCTATGTAAATGAAATGCACCCAAAACCAGAGGAAGGAGCATGTGTATAAGGCCAATGTGGGAAAATTCATACAAGTGAACCACAATTGATAGATAATTTCAATGACAAGCATGACGACATTGTTGTTTGTGTATGTATATATTTGTCATGCTTAAATGGTGGAGCTCATCAAACAAATTTTTAATGTTTGCATAAATATCACCCAAGAAAAGACAAAATACAGTTTTCAAATGATAACTTCATTTGCTAAAGGTCCAAACCTACCTGGCCATATGTGAAAAATAATCAACGTAAACCTGATAACTAGAATGAGTCTTTCACATTGCTGTGGAGGAATTTTTGCCCACTCTTCTATACAGAATCCATTTCAGGCACATTTGAGGGTTTTCAAGCAAGTTTAAGGTCATCTCATTCTTATTTAAGTTCCGACTTTGACTAGGCCACTCTAAAACCTTAATTTTGTTTTTGTCTTGAGCCATTCATGTTTAATTGCTGGTGTGTTTTCCATCATTGTCCTGCCGCATAACCCAAGTGAGCTTGAGGTCATGAACTGCGGGCCGAATATTTTGATTCAGGATTTTCTGGTTGAGCGCAGAATTCATGGTTCCATAAATTATGGCAAGTTGTCTACATAGCAGCCCTAGACCATCACACGACCACCACTAAGTTTGACTGTTGGCATAATTTCCTTTTTTTTATGAAATAGTATGTTATACTTACACCAGATGTAAGTGGCGCACATCTTTAACAAAAGTTACACATTTGTCTCGTCAGTCCACAGAATATTTGGCCAGAAGTCTTTAGCATAATCAAGATACTTTGTGGCAAATGTGAGATGAGCCATTGTCTGCTTTTTGGTGAGCAGTAGCTTTCGCCTTGCAACTCCCCCACGGATGCCATTTTTGTCCACTCTGTGTCTTATTGTTGAATCATGAACATTGACCTTAACTGAGGCGAACTGATGCATGTCATTTACATTGTTTCTCATCTGTTGTTAAATTTATTTAGTTCATGATGCTTTTTTCTTTTTTTTAGTGTGCTTCTCTTTGTCAGACAAGTTCTATTTAAGTGATTTCTTACTTCAACAGGTCTGGCAGTAAATAGGCCTGAGTGTGGCAAGTAAAATTACATTAATATGGCCTTATGAACGCTATTCAGTATACTGACCAAAAGAAAGCAGACAACAGCTATGCAGCCTAGCTAGTCAATCATCAGCTGAAAAAACATTATGTACCCCTAGTTAATACAGTGAGTATTAATTTCTTAAACAACCATGTCAGAAAACATCCTGTGGTCATGGAAAAGATGCTACTCTGTTTCAGAAGGGGCTTCAATTTTCTAGGGAGCATAAGGAATGGACTGGAGCAGTCTGATCTAGGTAATGTTCGGCAATGTTATGCGCCCAAAATGAGGTCAGCTGAATATACTTAATATATTTAATATTTAATACCATCATATATAAAAGTAAATATATAAAACACTTTTTCCATCTCTGATGACAGGATTTACTGCCAGGATTTATCTGGCTCAAACACTGAGAGTAGTTCTGGGGTAATAAAGCATAGGACAGGGTCCTTAATGGCATTGAAAATTTTTAGCATGTGCTAGAGAGTTTTACGCACCTGTCCATCTCTTCCATCAATACAAGATCTTGGAGAGAAATTATTGCAACTCTGGACTAAAATAAATTTTGTGAAATTGAATAAGCATGACCATGTCATGGCTGTAATGAAGTCAAAAGGCAGACCAACAGAATATTGGTGTATGTAACTTTTTTGGCTGGGCAGTAAATATTGTATTAGATTTGATGTATACTGGTATGTGTGTGTGTATATTAAAAAAAAAAAAAAAAAAAAAAAAAGTTTATATAGTTTATATATGAGAGAGAGTATGAATAAGCCATTTTGAAGTGTCAAATTATTGGGGTGCATCAAGTAAAGAGAAACAACTAAGGAGTTGATTTTACTGTCACTGGGTTAAGAACCCTTCAACACATTATTAAAACCTGTAAGGAGGGTGCTGAACTGTCAATTTTGTGGAGCTGGTTCAAATGGTCAGGTCTACAGCAGGCTGAGCAACATTATGTGGCAATAAAATGAAGCCAGCTGATGGTCTGAATGTACTGAATCACCAGGTTATCCCGTCAATGGAGTTTTTCTTTCCTGATGGCACAGGAGCATGAGGAATCATTTTCCCACATGAAACGGCCACCACGTTGTATGATGTAATCAAAGCTAAAAGTCCATTCAATGAAATCTTGGTGTTTGTGAATTTCTTTTTGCTTTAACATTCAATTTCTACCACGGTAGGAAAAAACTGTACATGCAACTAATGCAAAACCTCAAATAATTTCTTCTGTATTGTTCTGACAATTTCCGTATATATGTTTTCTGTTCTGTTCCTCTTTAGGATTACAAAGAGTTTAATCCTGATGAGATCTATATGAAAAGTTTTTACCTTGATGTATGCACGTGGGATCCATCCTGGACGAAGTCACAGGTAGAACATTTTAAATTCTTGATTTTTATTATTTTAGTATTTTAATAGCTCTGACTTATTGCTGTAAATATTTCTATATTTATGTCTTGTAGGACTACAGAACTAAGCAATTTTGCTGCTCAGACTGTCCCTTTGCTTCCAAGTACTTCTCAGCTTACAAGAATCACTTTCGCAATGTTCACAGAGATGACTTTGAGAACCGCATCCTGCTCAACTGCTCCTATTGCATGTACAGTGGAAATAAACAAACTCTGGAGACTCACGTTAGGCTCTTTCACATGTCATATAGTGTTGTGCGACAGGGCATTGCCAATCCACTTGGAGCCGTGGTGGGTGGCAAAGATATACGGATGGACAAGCCCATGCTGACCAACCAAAAAGAGCTGGCCGTGTACTACTGCAAGAAATGCAACTACCGGGACAGGTTATACAATGTAGTGCGCAGGCACATTTATAGGGAACACTTCCAGCATGTAACCACACCTTATGTGGTTAAAAATTATCAGAAACAAGAAAATGGTGGTGAAGTCACAGTCAGTACCCATGGGATTCACTGTAAGAGCTGCCTCTTTGTTCCTCGTTCATATGAAGCACTGGTTCAACATGTTATTGAGGTCCATGAGCATCTTGGCCGTCATGTAACTGCCATGATTGGCCATACCAATGTGGTAATGGCTCGTTCTCAGGCCAGTATAGTTCAGAGGGGTGCTCCAGTCACATCTGGCATATCTCCCCACATGGTGCAGCCAGTTAATTGCTTTAACATGCCAAAAGCAATGACTGTGCCTATTGGTAACCATTTCAAGCAGGGTGTCACAGGAAACCCTGGTCAACCACTGTGTATTAAACTACCTGACAAAGCTTTGCTGTCCAGCACAGCTTCACAGTCAAATAGAGGAAAAAACCTAGGTAGTTTTATGGTTGCACCACCACCACTTGGTAATGCCACTACAGCCACTTTGACCTCATTGCAAGTGAAGAAGGGTTTAGGTAATGCGCATAACACATCACAAACACAGAACTGGAAGATTTGCACAATCTGCAATGAATTCTTCTCTGCTAGTGCATACGCAATTCACGTTGAAAAGGAACATCAGGTTGAAAGGGTGCAGGCTATGGCTAAGTACATTATGAAGATCCACAATTTCACAAGCAAGTGTCTGCATTGTAACCGCTACCTGCCAAGTGACACTCTGCTAAACCACATGCTAATACATGGACTAGCATGCCCACAGTGTCCTTTCACATTTTATGAGGTTGAGAAGGTAGTAGTGCACAAGAGACAAATGCATCCAAACGAACCAGTGAATCATGTTAATGATTTACCATTAACATTTGATGTGACACTTCAGCAAGGGAGTCCAAAGAATGTGCAGCTTATAGTGACCACCTGTAACATGAAGGAAGTACCCAAGTCATTATCCACAACTATGCAACCATCAAATAGTGTTGGATCCAGGCCCACAATAATTGAAGCAAAGGGGTTAAAAAGATCGAGTGAATCACTGTTGAGCAACTCATTTCAAAATGTCTCTGAACTAGCTCCAAACACAGAAATGGGCAAGGTGCTGTGTCCACTCTGCTTCACTATTCTAAAGGGTTCAATTTCTAATGCTCTCGCACAGCATCTCCAAGAACAGCACCAGGTGCTTCAGACTTGCCATCCAGTTGAAAAAAAGGTCACTTACAAGTGTATTCATTGTTTGGGTGTGTACAAAAGTAACCTGACAGCTTCCAAAATCACACTTCATCTAGTACACTGTCAAGGTGTTGGGCAAACTCCCAAAGAAACTGTGCCTTCAAGCCAAGCCCTATGTCTTCAGAACCAATTGTCACTGACCTTCATAGGGAATCAGAGCTAGGTATGTCAATGAAAAATCTAAATCTGACAACTACACCTATATCTCCTACCATGGTTCAACCTTGGACAGAAGAGACGGTGCTGAACGAGAGGTTCCTGTATAAAAGAGGTGGGAGGGTGACAAATACAGATTTTGCCAAGGGAGGCTCAAAGAGTCTAGATGGAGCAACTGAAGAAGAAACATGGCTAGGGGGCATGTCCCCAGATGACGGCCTTTATAGATCAGCTGGACGATTTAAAGAGAAGGGGAAGGAAATGGGTTTGCTGGGCAGATGATTCAAGTCTTGGTTCAAGTTTCCCAACTCCCAAGGCAAACTGCCTTCAATCTTGTGCTAGCCCCTAAATCTTAAGTTGTGACAAATCTAAATAGATTTTTTTGCTACAAGCTGATTTGGTGAACTTTCAGCATTCCTGTTGTGAACAAGCAGGATAAGCATACTGAATCATGTTTCTTAACCCATGTATCCCCTTGTGATTTTTACTGCCTTGTGTAATTGCTAACACAGTTGATTAAATTGTTACTGTAGAAAGTTTTTCTCTCTGATAAAAATAAATGTAACATTGTAATTTACTATACGGTGCTTGGATTACAATATTTTTTACTTTAACTAAAATTGGTGGATTTTATTTTCATACATATGAACTCAGTTTCCATTACACCAAATGCATAATATTTCTGTAGATTCTGTTGCTTCCACATTTTGTACATTTGAATAATTTAATTGTCGTATATTTAACAGTTTTGATGATACTGTATGCAACTAATTTTAGTTAATCACAGAATTTTCATTTGATAAATTGAACAGTGTTTCTTTTTTTCTTGCTCAGAATAAAGGTAATTTGGTTTAACAGTAACAGATATTAAGTAGATGGACGCTTTTTACCATTAGTGGTTGTGCCATATTCATTACAATTCATTTTTTCTCTCTCTCTCTCTCTCTCTCTCTCTCTCTCTCTCTCTCTCTTGGGCCCTTTCAGAAACCTGAGCATTTTTACTAAGATCATGTCTTATTTAGAGTGAATTAGACCTCTTAATTAATAAATAAATAATTTAAAAAATATTTTTTAATTGATACATTATTTCATTATTGCATTACTTTGTTTTGGCTTAAATGTTCATAACCATGGAAAATGATCAAGCCCTGTTACATCTGCAGAATTCTTAAGTCTTTCTGCATCTACTCCTGACTTGTATACTTTCCCCCCATCCTTAATTTTCTGAAAGACGTTTTTTTTCTAACTAGTCCTAGTTTGTTCATTCTATCAAAAAAAGAAAAAATGAAATCTAGATTTTGCTGGCTCAAAGAACTGATTAACCAATTTATTAACAATATGTCCAGCACAGGTCAATGACATTTTGATTCTTTCATTTGCAGTTTGTTGTGGTGGCCTTCACTGCTTATATAGGAGAGAAACAGGTGTGTGAAAATGGATGAATAAGGTATCAAGGATATTAATTTGCAGAAGTTTAATTTATCATAATGAGATTACTTCAGAAGGTGTACCAATATGGGATTGCAATTGTATTGGGTGGTGCTTGCTAGCATTAGCGCACACAGTGCTTCTATTGCTTAGACTGTGTTATGGAATATGCTGTGCTTTATGTATCATAAATTGATGGGAAGGTAATTTTGACATTTCAAGCTTCCTAATTATTATTTAACCACCTGTAATGTATTGAATCAGTTTTTTACACATTAAATAGTGACCTTGTTCATGAGTTAGAGAGGAATTTGGGATTCAGGCTTGTATTAAAAGCTGGTTAGTGTTGTAGCTCAAAACATAACAGACAGTTTTTCAAAGGCAATTCAGAATGACCTAAAAGCATTTACTGAAAAAAAAAAGTTTTGTTTAAGATGATATAATGTTTTATGTTTTTTTTACTTTCATGATTGGTTTTGAACATGGGTTTTGACATTGATATCTTATAAAGGTCTCTATTTTATAAATGTCCCCCAGATAGATGTTGTGCCATCAGGTGAAAAAGGTCAATGTTTTCACAGTATTATTAATTAACTGTGATTTTGTTTAAAAGCGTTCGAGTTGTGATTGATTTAACTAATTGCATTGCTATTCAAAGTTAAAGGTGCTATAGAATTTAAAGATACTTGAGGTGATGTTTCCCACACCAGAACTCTCCCCATATTATACTCTGAGTGGAAGACTGTTCCAAACAGTTAAAAGTGTAGCTCTCAAACTAGAGCCAGTGTGCCAATAGGGTTAAATGTGCCAGTCACAACATAGAAAACAAATTGTGCAAATTTCAAAAGCAATTTTTTTTTTTTTTATATGCACAGATATGTTGCTGCCTTGAACACATTGCCACCCTGGGTGCCTGCTCATGTTGCCCATACTTGAATCTGCCTCTGGATTCTGTGTATACTCTGCCTGGCCAAACAAAAGACGGACTAATATTTAATTCGATCATCTTTAGCTTTGATAAAGGCATGCGGTGTGATGTCCAGTTTATATAATGATATAAAGCTCCCAGAACCACTTTCAAAATTTGACTCCTGGAATATGCCCATGTTGTCAGGAAGGAATATCCATTCATGGGAAAAATCCATTCAGGTCGTCAACTGACTGGGGTTAGGGTAAGAGATCGAGAGATTTAAAGATTAAAAGATTAATCTATTTAAAGATCAGAATCTTTTGTTATTATTTTATGTACATTATATTTGTCAATATTCTTGACAAGTATGTGTGTATTCCACACGAGCAAAAGTGGAGAGGAACAGAATCAAACTTTTTTGAAGTCCAGTGTGAAGATTCCACAGTTGGTAATGATGAGTGCCATGACATTTGCTCAATGTCCAAGTACAGTGCATCATTTTCTTTTTTTGCTGCTGTTTTGCACACATTTATTAGTTTTTTATTTGTTACACTATATGGCATGGGCAACATGGTGGTTTAGTGGTTAGCACAGTCACCGTGCACCTCAAGGGACCTGGTTTGATTCCTGCCTTGGGTCTGTGTGCATGGAGTTTGCATGTTCTCCCCGTGCTTGGTGGGTTTTCCTTCATGTACTCTGTTTTCCTCCAACAGTCCAAAGTTAGGTTAATTGGTTACTCTAAAATGTGTATATGTGTGTATGTGCCTGACCTGTGATCGACTGGCACACTGTCCAGGGTGTATCTTATGTCTCCTGGGATAGGCTCCAGGCCCCTCTGTGATCCTGTATACAGGATAAGCGGTATAGAAGATGAGTGAGTGAGTGATATGGCATGCTATTTTCTGTTTTGAAAGTGATTGGTTTTAAAAGATTTGTGTTTTAGATAGTTTATTTGTTTTATATTTATATATTTGTTTTGATTTGATTTGGGCATCTCAATATTATTGTGCACATGGGCCAGATGCACTTTGGTGTTTGTAGCAAAACAAAATTCCATATAAATAAAACATTTGTTTCACATACTGTATGTTTAATAGTGTTGGAAATGTTTGTACACTAAAAATAATGGTAATGTTAGTGATAATGAAATTTAGTAGGAAATAGTACTAACTGAAAAACCTTTTGGGAGCAAAAGAGCAAGTTCCTATTGCTCAGCCGAGCCAAATGAAGCGTCTCTGCACTTGTGGGCTGCCGTATGATTACCCATTATATTCTGTTTTAATATCGGTTGCAAGAATTAAATAGATCATTTACATTATGTTGATGTATGGTTTTAAAATCTTGTACCATGTGCCCCTTTTTAAATTTGAGCACATTTCCCTCTGAAGACCATTGCACAGCCTTACACCTTATACTTCTGAACAGAATTGCCTTGTCAACAGAAGAGGTCACAGGAGAATGTCCAGACTATTTGAGGTCAAAGGAAAGTTCTGGAAACCTAAAAATACCTTTCTACAAATTAAGGGGAGGAGAATATCATCTCAGTATGTACATGTTGAAACTCATTGTCTAAAGCAGTAAAATATCAAACTGGACTCCACAGCTGAAGACATTAAAAAAAAAAAAAAACAACGTTTCTGCTGCCTTAATTTCCCCTCGCCGGAATCCCACCCCTTCTGATAGTCTGGCGACGCCCCTGTTTCGGGATTATTAACTGCAGATACTAAAACCGGCGCTGCTGTTCTGAACCGAGTCTAGTCTGTTATTTCTTTGCTGTTTCCTACGTGTGTTTCTTTCTTTCTATTTCGCTAAGGAGCCTGAAAGCGTAATTCTGTCCCTGCTGTTGATGCTCGGGCCGAAATGCACTTTTGGGACGCGTTAACGGCGAGAATCAGTAGAAAATATGCTGGTTTTATCTGATGTTAATGCAGACGGAGATATTCTGCAGGACGGAACAAGACGTTAATGCGTGTTTCTGGAAGCTTTCTGCTATTTTCACCGCCATCGTCGTTAACGTAACTGCGGTGACATTTCACAAATCGACAAGGTGGTGCGATAAAGGCTCCCCGAATGTTCCAAACCACGCCACTGTGAGCACCTGCTGGATGTCCTGCTACGCTGCTGGACCCTCGGCTTCCTTTTCCATAAATACAGGATTTCATCACCGTGCTGCGTAATCACCTGATCTTCATACATGACACGTGAGCACGATTCAGGTTTTCTTCATTCCACCTTTCCTTCCGTGCAGTGAGAACAGAGTGCAGACTATCTCATTAAATCGTCCATTCTTTAATGCACACACACACACACACACACACACACACACACACACATCTGTTATTGGTTATTGATTTGTTCTGGACGAAGATTCCGACATTTTCACTCTGGTCACCAGATTAACTTTAATATATTCCACTCAGATCTCTTCAGTTTTCAAAGCTTCGTTAGCTAGAGATTTTATTATTTATGTTGTTGTTGACAATGATGTTGATGGTGATAATATGACCACCAACAAAACAATATACACTATCAATAGTAACATTATTATCAATAATAATTACAACAATAATAATTGTATTTAAAAAAATATTTTTACACTAACAAAATAAACGATCATTAGTAACATTAACAATAATTATTTGATATTGATTATTTTAGTTGTTGTTGGTTGTAATATAATAATAATAATAATAATAATAATAATAATAATTTATTATTATTATTATTATTATTATTTTACTTTAAACAAGCATAACAAATAAAAAATATATAGAAAAGGTTCAGGTACACAGTCATATTTCCACACTTTACAACAAAAAGATATATCTTTAAAAAAATCTTAATAAACAAATAAATAAAATAAGTAAATGGGCGAAAATATATATATCAGTGTGTTTCATTGGTTAATTTTGAATGTTGAAGCTCCATCAGTTAATTCCTCAATAACAAAAAGTTCAACTCACAGTACAGTACATATTATAATTGTTACTGAAGCTGTGATATGTAACTATTAAATGTACCGTTGTGTAATAAAACCATTTTTTCCCCCTAGGCTAACAGTAAACAATGCCACAAATTATCTCATTAAGAGGATCCTGGCAAACGGCAGGGTTCTCAAACTTAATGTTCAAAGGTCCGGAACAGTTGGTGATAAGCAAATGACTTGCTTTTAACTTACAACCAATGTACATTCTTGACCTTAAAGGAGATATCAAGATGATTTTGAAGTAAAAAGTTTTATGCTTCCCTAATAGGCCCTTCACATGTCATGTCTGAAAAGTGTATAAAACCCCAGCCACACCACTTTCTACTTCTTTCCAAAGCACTTGCGAGCTTGTCAGCACTCTGCATGACGATGTGCATGTAAAATGCATGATCATCTCAATGGTGTCACTCTCTATTGTGAGTGTGCTTGTGTCAGGTCTCCATTTAAAATAATGTCCAGTCCAAAGACCTGCAGATTAGGCTAATTGGCATTTCCAAATTGCCTGTAATGTGTGAATGAGCGTGTAAGTGTGTGTGCTCTGTGATGGATTGGCACCCTGTCCAGGGTGTATCTCGACTCGTGCCCTAAGCCTCCTGAGATAGGCCCCAGGGACCCACGACCCTGAATACAGGATAAAGCGTTATACAGTTCAAGTTCAAGTTCAAAGGCTTTATTGTCATTTCAACCATATACAGTTAGTACACAGTGAAACGAAACAACGTT
>JAQQZT010000016.1:13808742-13824017 GCA_030068275.1 Clarias platycephalus | reverse complement strand
GAATATTTGAAGCTTCGGTGGGAGGGGGCTGAATATATTCTTATCTCTAATAAAGGCAGGAATCTCTCTGTGTGTGTGTGTCTGTTGCCGGACGCTACATGCGGCCCGGGCAGGGTTTATATTATTTAAGAATGAACACTGCACTATAATACAAAACAATAACAGGTCTGTTAGAGCAATACTTTAAATAAGGTAGCACAACATTTATCAAAGAAATAACTCCCAAATTAGCAGGAGTTATTTTTTCTAATATTCGAACCTCAAAATGAAAAATCGAATGCCATCCCTCCAAACGAATATTCGAATATTCTGGTCCAGCCCTAAACTTAACTTGTCATGTTTGAAGGAAAAAGAAGGCCGAGTTGCATCCAAAGAACACCATACCTACTGTACTGTGAAGCATGGGGGTGGAAACATCATGCTTTGGGGCTGTTTTTCTGCAAAGAAACCAGGATGACTGATCTGTGTAAAGGAAAGAATGAATGGGATTGAAAATTTTGAATGAAAACATCCTTCCATTAGCAAGGGCATTGAAGATGAAACATTGCTGGGACTTTTAGCATGACAATGATCCCAAACCCAATGCCCGGGCAACTAAGGAGTGGCTTTGTAGGAAGCATTTCTAGGTTCAGGAGTGGCCTAGCCAGTCTCCAGATCTCAACCCCATAGAAAATCTTTGGAGGGAGTTGAGTCCGTGTTGCCTAGCGACAGCCCCAAAGTGGTGAGATCTTGCATGGAGCCCCAGATCGAGGGAGATTATCAGTGGTCTTGTATGTCTTCCATTTTCTAATAATTGCTCCCACAGTTGACACCAAGCTGCTTACCTATTGCAGATTCAGTCTTCCCAGCCTGGTGGAAGTCTACAATTTTGTTTCTGGTATCCTTTGACAGCTCTTTGGTCTTGGCCATAGTCGAGTTTGGAGTGTGACTGTTTGAGGTTGTGGACAGGTGTCTTTTATACTGATAATGAGTTCAAACACATGCCATTAATACAAGTAACGAGTGGAGGACAGCGGAGCCTCTTAAAGAAGTTACAGGTCTGTGAGAGCCAGAAATCTTGCTTATTTGTAGGTGACCAAATACTTATTTTACAGAGGAATTTACCAATTAATTCATTAAAAATCATACAATGTGATTTTCTGGATTTTTAATTTAATTTTGTCTCTCATAGTTGAGGTCATGAGAGAGGCCTGTAATTTTCATCATACATGTAGGCGTATGATGAAAATTACAGGCCTCTCTCATCTTTTTAAGTGGGAGAACTTGCACAATTACTGGCTGACTAAATACTTTTTTGCCCCACTATAGGGATATAGTTTCCTTTCCTAGCAGGACTTAGCACCTGCCAATAGTGCCAAAACTACTACTAACTGATTTGCTGACCAATAATATTACTTTGCTTGACTGGCCAACCAACTCGCCTGACCTGTGCTCCAACTGAGCAATCACCCTAAGCTCTTACTGAGGAGTTATTGAAGACCAGGGTGCTTTTATAGCAGCTTTCATCTTCATCTTGACAATACTCTGCACTGATACAGTAAGTCATGCTAAAGAAGTCCCAGCCATGTACTAGGTACATAAATTAACATATTGTTACAGTATACAGCTGTGATCAGAAGTTTTGAGAATGACACAAATATTAATTTTCACAACATCTGCTACTTTAGTGTTTTTACAGTAGATCTTTTCGTCAGATGTTACTATGATATACTGAAGTACAATTACAAGCATTTTATACATTTTAGAGGCTTTTCTTGACCACTACATTAAGTTTATTTAATCTCAATAAGTCAATATTTGCAGTGTTGACCATTCTTTTTCAAGACCTCTGCAATTTCTGCCCTGGCATGCTGTCAACCAACTTCTGGGCCACATCCTGATTGATGGCAGCCCATTCTTGTAAAATCAATGTTTGGAGTCAGAGTTTGCATGTTTTTGTTTGTCCACCTGCCTCTTGAGTATTGCCCACAAGTTTTCAGTTATATACAGGTCTTTGTGAAAATTAAGATTGGTGTCATTCTCAAAACTTTTGGCCACGGCCATGTATTGCAAATTGTTTTTTGAATGCTCTTAGCAATTATTCCAATATTTTGAGATACTGGATTTTTCTTGTTTACGAGCTGTATTCTGATTATCTAAGTACTTTACGTGCAATGAATTTAGAATATATGAGTTTTTGAATTAAACTAAGAAAATGTATTTTTTCATGATACTCTAATTTTTTTAGATGTACTATGTAAACACACACACACACACACACACATACACAGAGAGACACATACAGAGAAAAGAGTGAGAAAGAGAGAGATTCATACAAACCTGAACATGAGCACAGCAAATAACTCATGTATTCAAAGGGATTGTAAAATTTTGGTTAAAATTTTTTTTTTTTTTTAAATCACTTTACACTGTGAGGAACATTGTTTTGTCATGACTTTAATTGTGATTTTGTATTGGTCTAGTTTGATATTAGTCTAGTTTAAGTATGTCAAGTTGTAATATCTGTTAGCATTTTAACCCCACTGTGGTCGCCCGCGTGGTTGTATCCCGCCAGTGGTATAACTTGCATTTTTTTATGGTAACAACTTAAAATGCTGTGTCATATTTTATCATACACACAAGTGTAGTACATTATTTAAATCTGTAACGGTTCTACCTTTATTTTTGTACACTCACAATATCAACAAAACATTGTGCTTTTTTAAAATAAAATAAACAGGGTGCGCTTTTAACCATTTCAGTGTCCACGAATATCTTTCTGAAACGCCTCACAAAAATGAAATTCAAACTCAGAGAATCCTTGATACAAAGACATGAGCACTAGAAAACTTGAAGTGTCTACTTTAAAATGAAGCCAGTCAAATTGAAAGCATATATTCCCAGTTTATTTAATATAAACCCAAGTAAAGGTACAGTTTTTCAGTCACACTTTAATGATAATGATCTGGTACAGGACACAGCCACTTACTGCTCACAGGGTAAATCCTTAGGGTGATCCACGTACAAGGCAATTGATCCAGCTGAGGATATTCCTGCAATTTGTCAGTCTTTTTATTCTGATCATGTAACACCAATTAAACAACAAAATATTTTTCAGACTTTATTTTGGCCGTGTTTTGGCTAGCTTTTGACTGCTTATGTGAAACATTGCCTTTCATTGTCACTTACAAATGTCCAAGAATATCTGCTTAAGTGTAAATGTTTGTAATATGGTCCATTGTAAACATTATTTGTTATACTGTATGTATTTTGGTTTCAATTCAGTTTTATTAGCCTAATAATGGTAATTTATGCATATGGTGTAAGAGTGGGCTTTTACAAACCGTATACCCTATTTTTACACTTTTTTTTTAACCTTTCTTGGGATTCTTGCAAGTGAATCTGTAGTTATTTTGCTTTGCCTGACAGTTAACTATATTCTAAATAAATAAATAAATAAATACAAATTGTCCTCACATTATTTATTGTAGCACTTCCCTCTCAGTCAGAAAAGCTCATTATGGAGCACATTACGCAGGCATTTGTCTTCTCTGGTGTGAATTACAACATGTAAAAGTTTTTGACAAAAAGTGTCTTAGAAATTTAAATTAATATACTGCTTTCTGGATTCATTCCGTGAATGAATGAGCCGGATGATTTTCATCATTTACCAGGTTGATTCACAAAATGTTGGGCTACAAGTCAGTGACTTAATGAGTTTTTTTTACTCTATCTTTATTCATAACTTTTATTTTCTTAAAAAAACAAACTTTTACATACAGTAAACAAAAAAGCGTTAAACATGTTTTATATTTTATACTAGCATAAGTACCCGTTGTTGATGGGGAAAGAGTTTACAGAAATAGTTCAAAGGTTAAACCTGAAAATACACTAATCAGCTTTAATGTAATCAATGATGATATTATTTCAAATTAAAGCCCACATATTGTACATGTATGCCTGCAACAAAGATGTAATTTTTAGAATTAATTCATTCTTAATTAGTTTAAAGTGTAATTTTACAATTTAACTGGTGGCTAAATATTAGGAAATTGTATAAAATATACCTAGTTCATGGCAAAATTTTGAATCTACAGTACTGTCATTTCATCTTATTACAATTAATGGGAAAGAGAGGATACAGAAAAGTTTATGTTTACGCCTTGTTTATGCTAAGCTAAAATATTCCTTTTGTCGCCAGCCAAACACACTCCCTGTTCAGTAAATGGAGAGTGAAATTGAAAAAGTAAAAAAAAAATTTCTTAAGAACAGCTGGAGCTTGAAAATAGTTGGTAGGATCCAATGACTAAAGTTTCTAAACATTTACCACTATCTGGTCTCTAAACTTGTCTCTCACAGGAAAAAAATTAAATGACTAGATATGGGTGATATGCAGTACAGTTCTTAAGTCAAAAGTATTTAATTACTCATTGACAATTGTGCAATTATACATAACAGTACAGAAAATAATACATCAAGGAATTAGCAATGATGTTTATTAGTATTTAAACTCAGGTACATCAATTAAATATACATACTCAAACCATTTTTTTTTTCACTCTACAATGTATTTGATTTGCCAAATGTTCCTAGCCCTGTCCATGCATTCACATATCTGTGAGCTAGTTTGATTTTGGAACTGTCTGTTTGAAGATGTTTCTTTTCTGGTTTAAGTAAATTGTAATGACATCTGAGGCATACTAATTAACAAAAAAGAACTGTACAAGTTGGCTACAGAGGCATCCCTGTTCAGTTTCAGTTATCCAGAAAGGCAAAATTCATGGCTGTTGTTAGAGAATCTGAGAGTTTTGTGGCAAGTTTGTCTATGGAAAAAGCAGAGAGAAAAAGTTTGTATCAAGTGCCACCCAAAAAAAGTGTTTAGATTAATTGCTAATTGATATGACAGCAAAATTGTTCATAGAATCCATTATTTTTGACTATTTACCAAGTGCATGACAATAAATTATAATATATTGTGTGGCTGAGCAAATAAATACCTGCTCTTTTCTGCTGCTTCTTTCTTTTCTTGTTAGCGGCCAAAAGTGCCTGGCCCTGCTGAAGTGGGTCAACAGCTGCAATATCGAAGTCCATAGGCTTTTGAGCTGGAACAGCCACTGCACCAGATTTAGTTTTTCCTGCTTTGATATCTACAGTCATGGGTCCAAACTTAAAAGCA
This sequence comes from Clarias platycephalus, assembly GCA_030068275.1. NCBI lineage: Eukaryota > Metazoa > Chordata > Actinopteri > Siluriformes > Clariidae > Clarias > Clarias platycephalus. The sequence goes on along the minus strand of JAQQZT010000016.1, from coordinate 13,818,862 downwards.
GATGAAAAATTTAATTACTTGACATACAAATATGGAAAAATCCCAAAACTCACACAAACCTAAGAATAACAAAAACCTAACAAAAACTAAGAATGTTTTTTTTTTTTTTACTAATTTATTAGTCAGGGCCAGCACATTAACAAACATCATCAAGTAAAGCAAAAATAATAAAAAATAATTTCAGTTACATATCATGAACATGATATTGTAATGTATGATCATGTAGTCTCTCCAAAACTGATTTTTAAATACATTTTAATTATTTTAATTAATTATTTATGTTGCATTCAAGATGGAAAAAATTGGGCGGTTCCTTTATAATCCTACAGGTGCTACATTCTAAACCAGGGGTCTCCAAATCCAGTCCTGGAGGGCCAGTGACCAGCACAGTTTGTAATTCACCAACACCTAAACACACCCACTGAACCTAGTAATTAACAGATTAGTTAAATCAGTAACTAAAGTAACTTGTTTGAGAAGAAGAATCACCAAACTGTACTGTAAACTTGGCCCGAAAAGTAGATACCTATACGATATTAACAGACACGCTTAAATAGTTTAGATTAAAATTGTGGACTGGCTGTTTAAATTGTACATTAAATGTTTAGAAACTTTAGTCATTGGATCCTACCAACTATTTTCAAGCTCCAGCTGTTCTTAAGAATTTTTTTTTTTACTTTTTCAATTTCACTCTCCATTTACTGAACACATTTCAGAAATGTGGGGGTGGAAATTATATAAAAAAAATCATGCACCTCTGGATCATCATCAGCATCCATAAGTTCAGACGATTGTTGGGAATCAACATCGAGGAATTCTATTTTTGCTGGCTCTTCCTGGCCCACTGCCGTCATTCCTAATGTGTCCATGCAAAACGCCATCTCATTTCCGGGGTTACATTCTAAAAAAAATGAAATTAAATTATATGAAACATTTAATAATAGAGGACAACTAAAACCAGAATGGCATATTTACTGTAAAATATAAATGGTGCTTTTTACAGCTTATTGCTTTTTGATTTTTTTTTTTACCAGTTAAGGCCTCCTGGTTGCCTTTCTCCAGTTCATCCCAGTCAAACTCCTTGTTCATCTCAGTTAAAATCTGTGCACTGACATGTGTTGGTAGTACATGTGTTTCTGGAGGATGTGTGTAGTAGTTGATACGTCCTCTGTAAAGAAACATGTAAATGACTAAACTAATTAATTTATTTGTGTAACACATTTAACAATGGATATTGTCACAAAGCAGCTTTAAATTAATAGAAATCCAAGATACAAATTTTATAACAGTTTACCTTAATAACATAATTAATTATATAGGACGATCTTTAGTCCTCTACTAACAAACCTGAACACTTGAATCAATAGCACAACTTATGTGAAAGTTGTATAAAAGTTACCCTACTTGAAACTTTGAATTGGTTTCCAAATGCACAACTCACCCTGTCCAATCCATGAGAACACCCTTGGCAGCTAGGGGAGTGTCAGGTAGCCCACCTTTTCTCAGCTTGCCCTGACGATGAGCAAGCAATGCCAAAAATTCAGACGTTGTGTGAAAGTCTGGAACGCCATAGTGCTCCATGATCTAGAAAGGACAGACAGCAATAATGACTTCATAAGAATCATAAAAGTAGTACTTGTCTGCCCACATCATGTTCCTCCCCCTCCTAGCCATGATATTTTTGCTTCACTACTGAAAATCAGGGCTGGCACTCACTATGATGTGGTGTATCAATGGTTTACACAACTATTCTTTAAAGGCACTATCATACACTTGGCCATAAAGAAATCCTACATCAGTATGCTGTTCTCATTCTGTATTAAATGATGGACTATAATTTATCACCACCACCAAGTTATAACTATTGGTGCAATTGGATACAGGACTTTCTGAGGGGCAAACACCAGGAAGTGAAGACTGACAACTCCTTGTCCTCCATGCTGACTCTGAACATAGTCACCCATAAGTTAAGGAAAGGCTTGGCGACACTGAATATGCTATTTGTACAGATGACAGTAAACACATATTAATATGATAAACCTCTCATATGCCCTTGATGATCTCATTGGTTTTGAATCTAAAGACACAAAGCCATTCCTGCTGGGTTGGTAGTGATACTTGATAGCCATGAGTAACATACTGTTGACAATTTAGATGGGTTAAATGTTACAAGATGCAGGACTTTTTTTTGCCAGACTTTCAAATTCTGAAATATTGTCCAACTTGTCTTCACTTCTAGGACATTTTTCAGGGACTAAACATTAGCTACTGTAAAACTACAGAAGGCAGGTTTGTGTAAACAGACAGCAAAATTCAGCAATAGGCTAGGAAAAATAAATAAATAAATAGCATCAGCTATATTATTTTATATTTGCAGCACTCAAACAAAAGATAAAATAGGAAAATAGATAAAAATAAACACTCAGTGATTAGGCAACACAAAAGCATGTGAGACAAATACCAACACCTGCTGCTAAGGCAACACCAACCATCATCTCCCACCAAATCATGTCCCTCTGGCTTTCATTCCATAAGTTAATGCCTGTACCAATCTTAAGCAACTGGGTGGAAAGGACTTGGCCAATGGGAATGCAGGAAACTGAACAAATAATAGTTCAAAAGCAGCATGACAAAGTCTCGTGGCAGCCAATTGGGTCTCTGTTCTTTGCTTGTATGTTGCCTTGTCCCCATTCCATTCCTGTACTAGTGATGCAAGATGAATCTTCATTTACATGTTGAGGCTTCAAAGCCAAAAATTTCACCAAAACGTTCATTTCATGAAACTTTATTTACAGGCTTGTTGTACTGACATCTAGTTGACAAATTATGAGTGGCAAGTAGGCCCTAACATCATCATGCTGTAAGTAATATTGTATTCATCATTTGACATTTGTCAGTTTTGTGTGTGCATATGTTTGTTTGAAAATCAACTGTGCAAAGATAACCACTTAACTACTATCTCTGAGTCTTTGAAAAATAAATGACAAACAAAATAACCCTATGACTACATTCTAGGAATTCATTAAAGTAATTACCTTACTGGGAGAAATTACTTCAAAATGGCCCAAATAGGGATGAAATTAATTTGAAGAGTAAAAGAAAAAAAAAGTGAGATAAAAACCTACATATAGGTTGAGGTCATTAATGTAAACCAAAAGCTTGTTGCATGCATTTTCCTTTTTCACATACAGTATTTTAAGAATAAGAAGTACGAAGTTACAGTATATTGATTTTGCAGTCACCATTGTTTAAAGCACCATACTGAACTGAAACTGAATTTTAGTGATATAAAATAGATACAAATTTTGGTTTTATAATCTTTTAGTCAAAGTACTCTTTCGCTAGTTGTCATGCTGTGGTTGTTATTAAAAGTGATTAGACTGACTTTGTTTATGCTCAAGTAGGATTAGGTCATTTGTATGCATCAATTTGCATGATGATTTCCATGACGATGTTTAAAGTGTTTTGTTACTTAACATAACATACGTAATGATAATATAAAAACAGTTTAATTTCAGATCCTATAATAATACTAGAATTTCAATATAAAATTGAAAACCTAATCAGAATAAAATCACTATAACCCACCTGTTTTTTATTGCAGCGTTGTAAAATTGTTTCAACAGCTGGGACTGGATCGACTAACTGTTCGATTTTCACACAGTTCCGAAGAATCATAGCAGCATCGCTGGATGATGTCATGACAATACCAGGACAATCCAAAATCTTGATGTGTTTGTCTATATGCACCTCTTGTAGGCACCTAAAAACAAGAATTATACCCAGAAACACAATCAATCATTGGACAAGCATCCAAAGTTGCAAGATATATTTAATACATAACATAATAGAACTTAGCTTACTTTGTTACACCAGGGGTAGCTCCTACAGTGCAAGCTCGAGTCCTCTTCAAACTGTTAATCAGACTGCTTTTTCCAACATTAGGAAACCCTAGAAAAAATAAAGAATATGGTCAATAAAAACATTTTTCCTACAAAAAAAATTGCCTTGCTAAGGTAATGTAAATCACTCACCAACTACTCCTACTGTTATGGTGGTCTTAATGTCTTGGATGCGGCAATAATTGCCGAGCAGCTTCAAGAGACAGTCAGACCCCACACATGCCCTGCTGCCCAGGAGCTCCTGAGTGGCCTGGGTCACAGGCACTTTGCTACATTTCTATACAAAGCATATCCTAATATTTAGTTGTTCTGTAACTCAATCAGGTCCAAGCAACAGGACACAAGCTTCAACCAATGACTGTATATATGAGTAGACATTGTAACAGAGACTAAAAGATGAAGCCAGAATATTTCCTCATATTGCCAACTGTATATGAATGCACACCACTGCTACAGGGCACTCACCAAGTTTTTGTTCTGCTGCTGGGTGGAAGCTTTGAAGGCCACTGTGGGGAACTCATTGCGAAGATACTTAATCCACTTTTCCACAATGTCCTTGGGCACCAGGTCTTAAGGAATGCAAACAATCAAAAACTATTTTTACACTACACAGCCCTCAATTTCACCTTGCATTTCCTAATATTTTTGTTGACAGGTGATTATTTATAGGTAAGAAAATTGGTCCCTGTTGGACAAATGTTTTGTAGTTCAGCTAAAACTTTACTTGTCTAATCCTGCACACTCTCACATAATGGGGTTCTACAATGGATTATTAAAAAAAAAAAAAAAAAAAAAAAAAAAAAAAGGTAATATTAAATTTTGGTATCCACAGGGAGTCTGGACACAGATGGTGAACTAAACAAAGTGAAATTCTGATCTGTTGTGTAACATTGGCAAACCCAAATGCTTTCAGTTATTAGTAAAATACAAACAATCAATTTGCTTTGGTCATTTCCACTTACCGATTTTATTAAGAACTAAAATAATTTTCTTATTGGTTCCACTCTGTGCAACAGCTTGCTCAACCTGAGGACAGCGACAGCCTAACGGGTCCCTAGCATCCAAAACCTCCAAAATAACATCCGCGACTTGAATCACCTGGTTGCACATGGACAAACAACACATAAATAAATAAATAAATAAATAAATAAATGATTCAGAATTATAACTGAGGTGTTTAAGAACTTACTTTTTGAAATTCTTTGTAATATGTCTTCTTTGAATTCTCATTTTCGATACTGGCATGTTTCTCCAAAGTTTTCTTCATTTCCTGCGCATGCACACACACAATTAAAACTAAAACCTTTTTCTTTTTATAAACCTCTTTTTGCTTGTTTTGTCATTTTAAGTTTATAATTTAGAAAATTTCTCAAATCCACTGTTCAAAATACATTTCTACATACACAAACAAATGTACATAAACATGTTCATATATTTATATACTGTACAGTCAGGTTAAAAAGTTAATACCCAATCTTTTAATTTTGTGATTTTGTCTAAAAAAAACATAATAATAATAATAATAATTTATCTGACTGTAGCAGGTCTTACGTGTAGCAAATACAACCTCAGACAAACTTTCTTGACTGTGCAATAATTTTTCTTAAAAAACAAAAAACAAATGTGAGCAATACTAAGTACCCCCATGATTCATTAGCTTGTGGATCCACCTTAAGCATCAATGGGGTAGGCCCTGACTTACGAACATTCAAGTTACGAATTTTCCCACTTACGAATGGACCACTGTTCTATTTCCGGTTCAATCACGGAAGTAGCTTACAGTACATGTATTAAATGTATTAAAATTAATAGGGCTAAAGAGCCAAGTTAATTAAAGCTTTTTTTGTGCAATTCATATTCCTGTTAATTATTCCTGTTTATTACAATAATCTTTGTAGCACAGAAAACAGATTAATTAAAGTGGGAAAATAACACATTCCAACATAAGTTTTTCTATGCATATGAAAATTTAAATTAGGCAAAATGCACACCTAATTGCAACTCCTCTATAAAACATCTCAAAGTTCTAAAACAGGGATGTTGGTTAGTATCATATAGGTGGTATGCATCTTTTCATAAGAATTTCTTTTAAACTTTACACCTAATGTAACTCAATTTGTTGAATTTAACCACAAAGCAGAGAATACAAGAAACTTAATCAATACTTTTGCATCAAATTAACACCAAGACCTTAATGGGCAAATGTCATGGGGAACTAGAAATGTACACTTTAATGGCTACAAACCCTTTGTTCAAACTCTCGCTGTCTGTCCTGGATGTCATTCTGGAAGACATCAAGACTCCTTCTCTTCATGAGTTCCTTATTCCGTGCCAGCTGCTGCCTCTGTTGCTGCTCTTCCAACTAAGTCAAAACAGAAAACTTTAAACACTTGGTTTTATATTTTCATTTAACAGGTCAATAAATATGAGGAATGTATGAAGGACATTAGACATTGAATGCAAATGAACTTACTTCAGTTTAATTCTGACAAAACAGAAGTACTTGTACTAGGACCACATGCAGCTAGAAGTAGGGTTGCTGATCACACAGTAACTCTGGCTGACCTTTGTTTCATCATATGCAGCAAACAAGTAGTATATACTTGTAGTATAGTAGTAGTATGTTTAAATCACTGTGAAATTTCAATGTGAACCAATGCAGTGTGATTGGGGTGATGATGCTTATATCTTCTAGTTCTAGTGAGGACTCTGGCTGCATTCTGGACTAACTGGGGCTTGGTTCAAGATTCAACAGACTTTATTTGCCATTTGTACACATAACAGTATGAGTACATTGGATTTGTTTATGCAGAAACTCACTGAATCAGTGATAAGAAAAGATGGATGAAGTACAACAAGCATACAGTACAACAGTGTTTCCCACAAGTCTGGAATATACTTGCGGTGGTAGCTCTTCCGGCTTTGCTGAGACATATACAGTAACTGTGTGTCATCAGCATAATAGTGGAAACTAATACCATGCTTCTGAATTATGTTACCCAGAGGAAGCATATAAAGAGGAAAAAAGCAATGGGCCTAAAACCGAACCATGTGGAACACCAAACTTCACTTTAGAACATTTAAATCTACAAACTGATAATGATCAGTCAAATAAGATCTGAGTCAGGAGAGTGCCGTTCCCTTAATTCCTAATCATTTTCTAATCTATGAAGCAGAATACTATGGTGTCCTGCACTGCAGATCAACTTTAGCCTGTATGTGTGCTATGCTGAGGCCTAAATTCTATTTTTTTGCAGAGCTCTCTCAGCGGGGAGGGATGTTTTCTGGGTTTTTTTTCTATTGGCATTTTTGTAAATGGTATATAATAATATAAGCAAGAAAAAGAAACAATATCACACAAACACATCTGATTTTTAAGGTTACCCTTAGTGGAAAGATTAAAACTTACCCTCTTTTGTCGAAGTTCAGCTTGTTTCTGACTGTGTTCTTTAAAGTCGCAAATATTGGGCAACCCTGGATCTTTTTTTCTTCCTTTTGGGTGATGTTCAAAGACTTTGGTCTTTACAGAGAGAGAAATTAAAATTTTGTTTGCCACACATATGGAATATTTCATCACATTGGTACAAAACTACACATTTAAAAAATAAATTGGGTTGCTATATGATCCCATGCGATCACTTCATACACAGGATGTGCTTATTGATTAGGCTTTATTTTTGCACTTTATTGCATATATACTGTATATACACACAGTATATATACACTACTCACAATAAGTTAGGGATATATTTACATAAATGCTTTTCCTATTTGATCGGAATTTGAATGAAAAGTAAAAGGTTCCCTTTGATATTTCTAATAATGTATAAGAAGAAACACCATTTATTAGTTTAATATTTATTACCCCAAAAATTTATACAATAATAGGGATAGCCCCAAATAACAAAAATTGACAATGAACATATTGAAGTAATGTGTTTCTTTCATCATTGTTAACTACTTTAAGTAATCCTCACTTTGTATTCAAACATTTAGATGTCCTTGCTACAAAAAAAAAAAAGAAAGAAAAAAAGTGTATTCTGGCATGCTATTTTAACACAAGTCATTTCCAAAATTCCCTGCAGGATATTTAACTGGCTGCGTGGGCACAGATTTTCGGACCTGCGTCTTTTTCATTAGTGATGGTTTAAAGAAAACAGGTCTGGAAAATCCTGAAGGGACTTCAGGATTTCATTTCTAAAATGACTGGGCATTCTGATAAGCATTTTTCATCTTTTGGGCATTCTAATAATCATTTTTCATCTTCTATAAAAAATTGTTGCATATATTGCAAAAATTTAATCATCTTGGACTAATTTGGCTGGCTTTTTCAGATTTTCCATATTTAATTTACGACAACCCTAACTTTAGAAAGTAATTGTGTTCTCAGATTTATTGCATGAGCTAAACTGTACAAAATGTGTAATATTAAACATTGTACTTTAAATTCACTTTGGGCCAAGAGTAGTACAATACTGGTATATAAGTAATGTGACCTGAACGAGGTGTACTTCATTCCATAAAAGCTGTGCAGATGACTCTTGACATACTCTGCTAAATGTTGGTATAAATTGAGTAGCATTAACTTTCAAGACAAAAAAAAAAAAATTGTACAAACACAGATTTCAAATTTTAATTTTATTTGTCACATACACAGCCATACAAGACATGATATCCAGTCATATACGATTTCATTGTATGATATCTAATGAAATGCTCATACGGCCACCTGTGATCTAAAATAAATGTAAAAAAATAAAACACCATTGTGTACAAGAAGTTAATTAAATATTCCATACAGCCTTCAAAATGAAAGAGTGCCCATAAATCTTTTATTCCAAAAGTATGGCACAATGAAGATTTAAAAAGAACACATGGTTGTCATGAATTACATAAAGTGCCGAAAATACAAAAAGCCAGTCAAATCATTACAAGATGATTAAGATTTTGCAATATATATGCAATAACTGTAAAGAAGATAGAACATATTTATTAGAATGCCCCGTATACAGTAGTCTAAGAAATTAAATGCTGAAGTCCCTTCGGTCTTCTTTAAACCAGTAAGAAACAAGTTTGAAATCTTATCACACGCGACCGGTTAAATACCCCGCAGGGAACCGATGACGGAAATGACTCGCGATATTAACGTTTTGTCACTACTTCAGAACAGTCTTAGCTACACAAACTACGCACCTTTTTACCACTGAACCCCAGTCTTTTTGCTCGCTTTTGTCCTGTAACAAGAAAACAACAAAATAAAATTAGCTGAAATGCCATGTCCCTGTCATTACAACTGACATAAACAAAAAAACAAATAAAAGCAGCCTACTTACTAGCGTTAGGCATGGTTTTACACGTGCTTAAAATGCAGCAGCAAATGCCTTCTAAAGTAAAGACTCTTATACAGAAAAGTAAAAGACTTTTATAGTTCTTCCGGTTGAAGCGCTTGACTTTCAACTGAAAGAATTGTTGCCACCTACTGGACGGAAGTGTGGGTAGAGAGTTCAACTGTGCGCTAACGATTTATTATTATTATTATTATTATTATTATTAGGAGTAGTAGTAGTAATATTATTATTGTTATAATTTATTTAATGAATAATAATAATAATAATAATAATGTATGTTAATTTGTCACTGAACAGTTTTATCTTTTGTTGTTCAGCCTGACATCTACTACATTGAAGTTTCAGACATTATTATCTCCATGCCTATTATCTGAATATGTTAAGACAATTTTAATTTTCTGACTCTAAAGTATTTTGTGTTTAAGCATATGCAAATTTTTTGTTAATGATAAACAAATTATAGTCATGTTCAAAAGTTAGCATCCCCTCTTTAATGTCTAAGCGATTGTGTAAAAATAGAATAAAAATCATCTAGATATGGTGGGTCCTAGTATTAGGCAAATACCAGACAAATAACAACATATAAATGTTTTTCACTATGCCATTATTTATTTAACAATAATTTAACCAAAAATTCAATTCAATTCAATTTTATTTATATAGCGCTTTTAACAATGGTCATTGTCTCCAAGCAGCTTCACAAAAATGAACAGAAATTTTGAAACGAAAATTTATGGAAGTGTGTATGTGTGACAAAAATGTGTCTAGATAACAATGAGATCAAGTCAAGGGAGAAGGCGACAGTGGCAAGGAAAAACTCCCTGAGATGGCAATAGGAAGAAACCTTGAGAGGAACCAGACTCAACAGGG
>JAQQZT010000016.1:13764405-13781455 GCA_030068275.1 Clarias platycephalus | reverse complement strand
ATTTCCCCCTTATTTCAAAGTGGAAATCATATCATATTTGTTGTACTGTTTTGTAAAATAAAGCGCTTTTTTATATATAAAAAAAAACAAGAGTTCTGCGAGAGCACGAGCCAAACACGTCCTACTCCATGGCCATGCAAGAGCGCCCCCCCCACCTAACAGTCTCTTAATTGGTCATGTTAGCCATTCAGAGGAATTTGAAGCATTTGTCTGACAGACACTTTGGCAGATTGCAAGATCCCTAGATCCCCATACCCACCCCTTTACCAAAAATGTTAATATTTACCTGTTACGTAATTATTGCTACCCATACATACACGGTGCAGGCTTATTGGTACTGAATTAACTTTGCACAACTAGCTAGCTGAATAGCTACAGAAACAATCTGAGATATTCTGTCTTTAGGCAAATCAGTGTATGAAATGCTGATTGTCAGTGTGTCAGTAATTTCATACCATCATTACATCTCAGGCACACAGTTAAAGCAACACACCAGTTGGTTTAACCTGACTCGAAAGAAACAAGCTCTCACACCTGACGATGCTGCATCTAGCTAGCAAGAGATGGACGAAGCTGCCCCACATTGCTGCATTAACAGTGTTATTAATTTGTTTCACAAGTTCCACAAATAAACATGCATTCTGGTGTTATGCTTACTTGTAATATATTTAAACTGTCTGCGTTAAACTGTATTGACTAAATACATTTTCACTTTACACGTTCACATGTTGTAAACTAAACCATTTTTAAAAAAATAGAAAAAAAAAAAAATAGGGGGGTTTCTATTAATATCTTTAAAACAGTTGCATAAAAGCTAAAACACGGCATAGTACTTGCTCAATGAGATTTACCTCCTCGGGTGTAACCCTTAGGTAGAGATGTAACGAGAGAATCAGAACATACTGTATTCTAAATGTAGAAATTACGTGTAGGATTTGATGGCTGTGGTTTGCCCCGTTGACCACAAATTAGGAGCCTTGGCGTAATTTTCACTAGCACCCTGTCCTTTAATGTGCACACTAACAGTATCTCTCGCTAGGCGTTTTTTTTTCATCTGAGTAACATTGCAAGGTTCGGTTGTTGACTCTCTCAGGCGAGCACTGATTTAGATCCTACAACCACAATCTCTGACTTAATAGCATTTAATTTTAGATAGTTAGCCGACATCCTGACATCTGATGTCCTGGAGACAGCAAGTAAGAATCACTGGGGAATTGGATCTAAGGGCTTAACACTCATAGGAAACTGGGTATCGTCAGCAGAGGATGGATTTGGACACCATAATATTATTGGGATAGACTACTTCTACAGACTTGGTTCCTTTCAGCCCTCAAAATGACGTTGTTGCATATATGCGAAAGCTTCAAACAAACTCAGACCCCTCTGAAAAAAAACTGAACTGAGAACACCCCTGGAATTCTGTTCCACATTCTATTCGTGTAAACTGTGCATTGTGAACATACAACACATCAGGTTTGCATTGCCCTGTGCGATGGCATTTCTGTCATCTATGATCGCTGTAAACAGACATGTGTCAAATGTAAACCAAGCAACTTACCGATCCATAATCCACTCCACAGCTTGTGCTGGACCATGAACCCGCCTTAACCTAAAATAGCATAAGCATGTCACCAACACAGATTCTATTCCTGCTAAAGATTTAATTTTAAAAAGATTTTTGCTGCTGCAATTTTCCTAAGATTTGACCTGTTGAAATGATGCAGGAAAAGCTTTTTTTTTTTCTATTTTTATTTCCATCTGATAATTATGATTTTTGCACTTTAAAGAATTAAAATACAATCTTTAGAATACAGTTTTCTTGCTGCTGTGGTTTTCCTAATATTTCTTCCAGTTAGATTATGCAGCCATGATTAACAAAATAAAGGCTTTTGATATTTAAGATGTTTATTTCAGTTTTGCATTTGAAATACAGCGGAACTTTGTATTGCTAGTAATTTGTTCTGCGAATTTTTCAAGCAAAATTTTTTAATCAATTTTAACTTGTTAAACAATCAAGCTCTTGATATACGAGTACTGTAGATCACATAGTATACATGTGACCACAAGTGAGCCAATGATTCTTCTCTCTCTTGCGCTGTGGGATTGTGGGTAACCATTTCGGTCTCAGTGCGTGTCACTCGTATAGTCAACATACTGTTTACTATAACATTGTGACCATGTGCGCTGCACACACATAAAGCATGTTTTATTTTGTGTCCAACCATAGTGACGGTTCTTTAGCAACCGTACGGCAACAACAGCCCTAGTTAAGAAAAAAGGTAAATAAAAAAAAAAAAAAAAAAAAAAAAAGCTGTAGCAGTGTGATGTCACATTTCCGTGAAATCCGCAACATTTTTAAATGATTTTTTTTGGGATGTGGAATGAATCATTGGAGTTTCCATTATTTCTTATGGGGGAAAATTCACTTTGATATACGAGTGCTTTGATATACAAGCACACTTCCGGAATGAATTACTGTATGCTCACAATCCACGCTTTAACTGTATTTAATTTGAATGAAAATATTACAGGTGCCTGATTCCTCTGGAATGCATTTGTATGTGAAAATCTTCATTAAGTTACACAGACACTTTTTAACAACAAAGTATTTTATAGCTACTTAACTAAAAGAAATGTCAGACATGGTTCTGTTTAAAACCAGGGAAAATGTTTGATAGCTGCTTGTTAGGAACATTAGAATAGAGTACTGAATTAGGAGAAATTAGTGCTCAGTGGAGACTCCTGTCCTACCTGTCCATTGTAATCCGAGATGCGATGCTTGTCTCTTTCCAAATAGCACCCAACAACAACAGAACCTTTTGATACCCTTTCCTTCTCACAATCATTGTCAGAGAACTCAAAGTCCCACTTTTCTCTGTTCTGCTGCAGGATGTTATGGCTATAAGTATAATGCAGTCTTGGTCTGCCAGGTGTAGTCCATCCCTGAGGAATACAAATAAGAAATAATCAACAATGATGCAAAAATGGATAAAGCCACTTGCATCAATATAAAAATGTCAAAAAACAAACCAAAAAAAAAAAAAAATGGTTATTAACTTTCCCAAGTTAATATAGTTTGCAGGCTTGCTGGGAGAAAAACTTACCTTAGCTTCTCTTTGACACTGACGTTGACGGCACTTCTGTCTTTTTTTATTACTTCCACCAAATTTGGGTTTGTCTATGCAGTAATCACAGGTTCCACAGTCTGCTTTGGCCACACAGCCTTTACATCGCCCGCAAGAGCGCCGAAACTTCCTCAACAATCCCTGCACACAGATGCAATGCCCTAAGACCTTAACAAGCCTACATCAGAATTAAGTAGTATCTGATTTAAAAAAAAATTATTATTAATCTTTTTGCCTTTATTATTAAATCAAACATTGGACACATTTCTCACATTGATTGCCTGTGAGAGCTGTGGTTTTGCAGGGCTTCCATTTTAAATTTAACTCACACATAGTCAAACAATATATATAATATATATACATACACATACATACAAACACACACAGAGTGTGTATATATATATATATATATATATATATATATTATACACACACACACACATACACAGACATATATACACACATACATGCACTTACTTTCTGGGGGCTGTTCCCCTCACTGAGCTGGTGCTCATATAAAAGGCTCTGTAGGAGATAAGAATATATATGGCAAAAAGAATCGGTGCTTTGTCTCTCAGCCCTTACGTCATAAGCTCTCAATGAATTTTATTCTCTAATAAAAAGCTAATTTCTTTAAATGTTGAGTAAGTAAAAAAAAAAAAAAAAAAAAAAAAAAAAGCTGTGTAACTTTACTAAACTTAAAAAAAAAAAAAAACCTCCAAGAGCAATTGAGCTCTTCCTTTGTCAGAAAAACAATAAGTTGAATAACTGTCCCTTGATACTATAAATAATTGCGAGTTCACAAGTGTGCGAGTGAAGATAGAGGAAAACTAACCTGAAGGTCTTTGGAAAAGCATTCAATAAAATAACTAAACTCAGGCCCTTTTGTCAACCAGTTACTGTTTAAACTTTGCATTACTTGCCCATCAGGTTGCTTTTGATAATCAATCAATAAGCACTGAAACATTTAGGGCAAATATAGGGCAAATAAGTTCTAAGCAAATAAGCAAGACTTGTTTTATTAACAAAGTTTGTTAATCGCCACTTTGTTAGTTTGGTTAGCTTAATACCACTAGCCACTTTTTGCTTTATTGAGGTCCTGGGGCTAGTTCTATGTTTGTCAATTATGACAATGACTTTATTGGGTTGCGTGTATGAAAATCTCCCGCCAGTCTTTGCCCAATTGCTTCACTTGAAAATCCTATGTATTATAGGTAAAATGTATTCTTATGGTAAGTCCTATATAGACAACTAGTCTGTCTGATGAGCATGTTTTATTTTCCTTGTTAAGTATAAACCTTACCTCGCTGTCGTTTTCTTCACAAACTGGTGACTGATCATCTGAATCACTGTACTGTGGAATAAAATTTGATTATAGATCAAATATGCATACAAATATAATTTTTTAAAAATAAATCACAGTAAAGAACTCAAAAATTAATGACAGCATCACCTGTGACTCTTTATGGTCTGTCAGCGACTGCTGAAAAAGAATTGTAACAAAAAAAGAAATAATAAAAAACAAATGTAATAAATGTGACCTTCATAACACATTGTACAATTTACAATGTAATGCATCCTAATCTTTACTTTTAGCAGAAGCGAGTTTCATATTTCAGAGAGCAACATTGTTTGTATTTTCAGGCTTTTTTTTTTTAAATCAGCGGTTAATCTGGGATTAACGTAACATATGATGCATCAGTCAGATGTTTTTAATGCCTTTAGGGAGTTTGCAAACTCCGTTCCCATCAGTTAGTACTGTAGATGATATGAGGCTATTGCTAATAGTTCAAGTACGCCTTAAAAAAAAAATTTTCTTCAGTCTTGGAAATACCTACTTTTACACATTTTAATGTATAGTGAATATGGATTTTTTTTAAAAGGCATTCTTAAAAGTAATCTGCATACTTGAATAAGGCTGCTATTTTGTAAGAAGGCTATTGTTATTTTATATATATATTGAAGAAATCACAAACACTGCTATTTACCTTATTAAGGACCAATTATGCAAAATGAATTTTTTTTAATACATTTTCTTACATTTTATACGTTTTAATAAAATCTAACGGCCCTTCATTTAAAAAAATTTTTTTTTAGAACTTTCAAATCATTAAATCGAGGAATTAACAGTAATATCAGAAACGTCATACATACTTGGACTGCTGAACCACACTGTGCCAGAGGAAGCACATCATCTACTCTTTTCTGAGAGAAAAAGAAAACGGATGAAGGGACGACAAACCAAAATGCAAAAAGTATATACTGCATTCTAAACATCCTTTCATCTACTCTTTTTACAATCATCAGCACCTTGAGAGATGGGCACAAGCACTTGCGCCTACGACACCGAATAGGTCTTCGACTCTGAGGGTTCAGCTTCCCATTCCTGCAGCTGGCACAAACCCCACAGTCTGCTGTGAGCTGACATGCTCGACAAAACCCACAGGGAAGCCACTGAGAAAAGAGTGAAAGTTTACATTTGCATCTTAAAAAATACAAAGACAAGTAGTATACTAATGACTTTCGATTACTTGCCTTTCTAAATGTAATTTTGCGGTTGTCTTTAGCTACAAAAAGGAAGGGAGAGAAACATTCGAAACGTTATAAATGCATCAATTAAAAATGCTAGAGATATATGATTTTATAAAAATTAGTGTATTTTTATTATTTTATACATCCTTCAATAAGGATGTATTTCACAAGTCAACTATTTGTACGTTTCTAGACAAAATGGAATCATTCCATTTTTCATTCCAAAAAATTACTTTTTACTTTGCATTTTTATAAATACTAATTATTTAGTTACTTACAGGCATTGCATGCTTTGCTGCATTTTTCACACATAGTCTGTCCCTCTACACCCGTAAATGAGTTTCTACATCTTACACAGATGCTGAGGGGGGAGAAAAAAAAAAAAAAAAAAAAAAAAAAAACTGTAAAATTTTGCATTTTTTATTTTTATATATTCCCAATTTAAAAGCATACCATATATTATGCTAAGCATATAACCTCACTTCTACATGATATATGATTTTGATTCATCGGCACCATTCGAAATATATGTACTCCTCAGAATTTCCTGTTACAGTTTCATTTAATAGCCTTGAATCAATTCGTAAACTGAACTTTGTTCAGAATTCAGTGTATGCCTACTTGTAAAAAATAATAACACAAATAAAGACTATTTTTAAAGAATAACAGTAATAGCCAAATAAATATTTTAAAATGTTTTAAAAGTTTTTTCTTTTAAAATAAATGATCAAATTAAATTTTTATTAGTTTCATTCAATGCCATTTCATTACACTGATTACACTAAAATACATCATAAACTAAGGAAGCAAATACATATATAACCTGGAGGAAGCATACCCAAGACAGGAGTTAGGCGGAATACGGGAAGTTCCTTCCACCAGTTTAGCAGGTACTTTTAAAGTCTGTGAAAGAAATCCTGCACTTGAAGTGACATTCTGTGTTGGTTTAGCTGTTGAGTGGGTTATAAGTGCCTGGTTGCGGTTTGCATTAGATGTGCCAGGACTGGGAACACTGGAAACATCCTTTTGACTTAAAGGACTTAGCCTCTGCTGAGCAATGTGATTGAGGCTGTATGGTGGGCCTGGACTGTAGGTCCTGTCATAAGTCTCTGATGCTTCATTGTGAAAACTGGACTCTGAAGAGAATCCACAGTCAACTGGGGAGGAGTGGTCCATCTTCCTCCTCTATATGGAAAATATAAATAAGATAAAAATTAAATTAAAATTTAAAAATTTAAATCCAAGTTTCAAAACATTTATAACACTTTAATGCAGTAACAACATAGCAATTCAATTAATCTATTGTTGAGATATCTGCTGGCTCCCAAATTGACTCCCAAAGTGTCATGACCTCATACCACTTTGTTTCATGAATTTATGTTACAGATTATTATTATAGGAAATTTTTAAAGACAGTGTATGTGGTGGTGTTTTTTTTTATGTTTAAAATTAGAGTCACATATTTTGAGTCATTTTTACTACATGGATATGATTTTGAAATTGACAATAGAAACTTTTCTTTCTGGCCATTTAACACTGATAAGCAAACCAACACATTATTAAAGACACACTTACTTACTATTCCAGACCGTCAATAAGTAAAAATACTAACCAGCCTTCCTATTGTAATAAGTGTTTTAATAAAAATAAAAAATTAAAAGAGAGAGGAAAATCTAATAATATTAATAAGTCTTTCTCTGAATTTTCTAACTAAGGCCAGAATTGTTTTATCTGTATAATCATGCCAATAGTTGAGAGTTTAAAAAAAAAAAAAAAAAAAAAGACAATGTTTAACATCACTGTGTATTAAATTGCTAAACAACAAAAAGAAGAGCTGCATGTGCATCCCAACACCACAACTGTGGTCAGAATAGCACCAGTTGCACAGCTCCTGATATGCACAGGACGATGTCTTTTGGCACGCTGACTTATAAACGTCTGCACTCCCTGACTATACATGCAGCTTTGTGCTGCCATCTCTTGCCATGTCATATTTAATAGTATTTCATTATTAAATATATGCAACAATATATAATATTTAATGATATACGATAAAATAACTAAAAACAGGTCCCTGACCTAGTGAGCTAGCATGAGGATGATTTTATGATTTTGACAGAAACTCCAAAGTGCTTTTGTAAGTTGCTCTAGATAAAGGATAAACATCTGCTTAATGCTGGAAACATAATAAAAAACATTTAAACAACAGTATATTCCATATTTCAAAGTGCAACAATCCATTAAAATTGCATGATTACGTTTATTAAGTAAAGGTTTACATTAGTCTTTTGTCTTCTCATGTGTAACAGGAATAGGATGAGACTTTTTTCCAAAGTTTGTGACAAATGTTCTTGAGTAAACATTCATACTTTCAATCTACACATAAATGAGTCCATACACATTAACAATCAAATTAACAACAATGTAAACGCACTTTACTATAAATACATTTTTGGGAAAAATACTTTTTAGCATGTTCAATATTATCAAACTGGTTATAATATACATTTTACTTACTTTAATTTAACTGCTTTCTTTATAGTCATGGATGCATAAAAACATACCTTCATCCCTCTTTTTGGAGGGTGACCATCAAAAAAACTCCCTGTTTTGAAGTCAAAGTAGGTAAGGTCTACAGTATTCCCAACGGATTTGAGCAGCTCAATCTTACTTCTTACTCGGTCACCTTTAGGGCTTTAAAGAGACATTACTAATTAACACCATCATATTTTTAAAGGCAAATAGTAAAGAACATGGGAAAGTTACTGGCAAATAAAACTGACAAACATACCTCAAGTAGTAAACATCTCTCTGTCCCACACTAACGCCAGAACGACGCAGAACCACCTTGCGTTTCCAGCCCTCTCCAAGAACAGGACATTCCTGCCAACCATCATCAGAACCGAACCGCCACTTCCTTTTCCTTTTCCTTTATTTACAAAAAAGAAAAAGAAAAAGGAAAGGGCCTGTATATTTATTCGCTGAACATCTAACACAGCAATAATTTTACTTTACAAGCAGCCAAAACACAGTATTGGTGCTGATTTTCTTTTCTTTTTCAGGTTATACATATAATACAGAAAATGTGTGTCAAAGAAGCTACGTCTGAAGATTATGCTACATGAAAGTGACCAATCTTGCTTCCCTAAAAATTTGCAAACTTTAGCAGTTTTGAAGAGATGATTTTATGTGTGCTCAAAAATGGCAATTTTTCAGCGTTATACTGTCTCACTTCAAACTATAATAATTAAAAATGCATATGATTCATATTTCCTTATGAGTATTGATAGTAAAATTGGTGCAAGCTTCCAGAAGCAGACCTGTAACATTTGTTGCTTAAAATGTTTTTTTTGGGGAAAAGTTTAAAAAGCAAAAAAATCTGTAATGTCCATAACCATGTCAAACTCATGTTGCAATGTCTTAACAATTTTGCACTCTAGAATAATATGTATTTTTTAGGTTTATATCCTTTCATGCGAAATCTAAATTGGCCAAGTTACATCTGAATAACAATTAAGGTTTGAATTTTTAAAAAGTTACAGACACTACATAAAAGGGCATGAAATTGCATTTAGCAGATGCATTTCTTTTTATCTGATAGAAATTTGAATGTGTATGCATATTTGCAACAAAACTAAGCATTAATTATTATGAAAAGTGGCGTTATATAATACTATCCTATCACCTAGGTGAGACACTTTTTTCGCACCAATACCATGTTTTGGCTGAAAGTGATGTGTGTGTGTGTGTGTGTGTGTGTGTGTCTGTATTAGACAGCAAATTCACCTTAAACCAACATGAACATACCCCACAGCACCACCTCCTCTTCCTCTGTAGTTTCTCTCACTTCCAGCTACACTGCCACTTCTCTCACTCTCTCCAGCCAGACTTTCCATCTCAGCATCCCTGACACCATCAACATCCCAGCTGTGTGCATCGTCATCGGCCTCACAGTCCTCTTCCAGGGGCTCAAACCAATCCACAGGAGGGTCATCCAGGCTTTTTACTGGCTCACTCAAACTTCCGGCTTGTCCACCACTGGTCTCAGTGCTGCTGAACAGCGGCTTGCCCTCCTTTGCCACTTCCTCCATCACTAAACAGTAGTTTGAAACGCTGGTCTATTCCATACAAGTCTCAACAATACCATTTCAAGCTTTACAAACTGACACTTATCTCGTTACATATACATTTATAAAAATTAAATGAAAACTAAAAAAAAAAATAACCTCTGTAATAATGTTAGCACTTGATAAATGTTTGCTGGAAGGAAGTTATCCCAGTTTGTCTAAGCCATAACAGAGTTTAGCTGCTAGCCTCGACTG
Organism: Clarias platycephalus; assembly: GCA_030068275.1. Taxonomy (NCBI): domain Eukaryota; kingdom Metazoa; phylum Chordata; class Actinopteri; order Siluriformes; family Clariidae; genus Clarias; species Clarias platycephalus. The sequence goes on along the minus strand of JAQQZT010000016.1, from coordinate 13,771,476 downwards.
GATACTGATCCTCTGCTCCTGCTGCGAACATTAGATCAGGAAACGTTCAACAAACGCTTAAAGTCAGGAGCAGGCTAACTACTCGCAGGCAGTCAAGGCGTTTCGTCGACTGGCTGTTCAGTTAAACAACGCAGCAAACACGTACAATTTGCAGCAAACACGGTGTAAAACGATGTCGTGTAATCTTACCTCGCAGTTTACCTGTGACTGGTTTCTAAACGAGTTAGTTAGAACATGCTGCTCACTGAGCCATTAGCATTAGCAACCCAATTGTCCGAATGCACGCCTGGAAATGGTTAAAGCAGGAACTTACGTTAAAAGTTATCCGACATACTAACGTCTTAAAATCAGATTCTTACAATAATTCACAATTCGGAATGCAATTGCGTTTAAAATAAAAGACTGCATTATATTACAGTTCAAGCGTTTCACTGTTATATCCGGTAGTAATTCCAAAAGACCGGAAGCGTTTTTTTTTTTTTTTTTTTACTCTAGGGCTGTGCTCAATAATGAGAAGTCTGACATAATAAACTTTCAGAAAACAAACGTAAAGAGGGAACTTAATCAAATCAAGCTGTATCAATAAAAAAAGAGAACGTTTGAAATTTTTTTGTTTTCCTCTGGTAATATGAGGACATGAGTTGCATTGGTTACGGTGACACAATCAAAGCTCAATAGATTGAAAAATATAACACACATGACTTTTACGTTTACTCTACCCCATACAATTTCCCCTTTGTCATGTGACTTCGGTTCAAAATGTAGTATATAAATAATTACATTTTTTATTTCCAATTACAAGAGCCATCCATCCATCCACCTAAGAACCTTTGTGGTCCAAATACTGAAAACAAGGGTGTATTTTTGGTAATCATAGATAGTGTTAAAGGCATACAAGTAGGGATATTCACTGGAAAATCATAAAAGAAAAGAGAGACAAGTAATAATACCAGTAATTTTAGATATATAAAAAGACAGGTTGTGGTCTAATAGATGGTTATATACTTCAATTACCTACCAAATAATGGCCTTGAAAAAACAGACAACAGACTTTGCATCCTGTCTTACCCATAAAATCTCAAATAATCTATGTATTTCTTGTGTATGCTTACCCTGTGACACAATGTAAATCAAGTTGGGGGGGGGGGATTATTATCAAATAGCTCTCAATCACCACTAATTCTTTTTTTATCTTGTCCCACCTTCTTTCTAAATAAATTGTCTATCAAATCTATTAGTTAATATGTGTTAAAAAAAAATGTGTGGTGGCACAGTGGCTTAGTACGCTTGCCTTGCACCTCCATGGTGCATGGAGTTTGCATGTCCTCCCTGTGCTTTGTGGATTTCCTCTCAAAGTCATGCCTAAATTGCCCAGTGTTTAAAAGTTGAGTGGAGGTCCTGCTATAGTTGTAAAAATTTAAATACAGTAAATAGAAAAGTTGCCATTGTATTTATTCCCATTGTCCCTAGTTGGACTGCAGAGGTTCCTAGATGGATGGATGCATAACTCTTGTAAAAGGAAAAATATTTTCATTTATTTATATATTATATTTTATGTTTATTTTTAACTGAAGTCACGTGACATAGAGGAAATAATATAAAGCCAGTTGCTAATTTTACAGGTAGACTAAAAGTAAGTCACATTTTCTATTTCATATTTTTCACTCTATTGAGTCACCTTAACCAATGCAACCCATGTACTCATATTATCAGAGGAAAACAAACACATCCATCTCAAACGTTCTCTTTTTTTATTACTTATATAGCAATATTTGTATTTGATCTTAACCAATTACTTATATAGCAATATTTGTATTTGATCTTAACCATATGGCCACATTCCACAGTGATATGTATTCAGCCCATGTTTCAGCTACTATTTTTCCCCGCTAGAGGGTGCTGTGTACTTATGTTGGTACTGCATTCCTTATGAGTGTAGAAGAAAAGTCGGAGCGTATGTAAATCTGCGTTCCATTCCGAAGTATACTTCACAGGGTGCTCCCTACTCCGTCTGCAAGGAATGTCGGTTAAAGGGAATTTCCCTCGACAAAATTCCAGTACTGTATTTGAAACACCCTGGACGTGACCAGCGCAGACGTCACTTCCTCCGTGAGTTGCCCTGGTAACAGAAGCACCACGGATACCTGTTGGTGCTGCTTTGAAAATTTGACACTGCGGAAATTAAATATTGAATTTTGTTGAAAGAAAACTGATACCTTTATAAAACGTATAAAGAGTTTTTATTTCATTATTATTATTATTATTATTATTATTATTATTTTTACAGATTACTAGCCTATATAATACTAAGGATTTATTAATGAAATTAAAATTATTGTGTCCAATAATGATGTCGTCATATTTACATTTATGTGAGTCATTTATCCCTAAAATTCTAATAGTTTACAAAAAGTAACTTAATACATTCCAATTATCTCATAATTACATTTTTGAATACAAGCATAAAAAATTAGCAATTATAAAGATTACATTTATTACATTTATATAGTGTTGTACGGTCATATTATTCCACAAGTTCTGACGCGTGTCTTTCTTGTTATACTCGGTTACTTACGACTCGGACGTCCATGAATTCTTTGTCTCTTTGTCTATTTTCAGCATCAAAGGTTCAACACTCCGTACAGTTTTCTTGCGTATATCCACTATGGGAACAACAACTTGTTTACTGTATCTTAATTGCAACTTATTTGCTATGTTAGATTACGGTTTTACGTTCAAAAGCTTGTGTTCTCCACAACTTCCGTGTCTTAACTGACTTTTTACCGTGCAATAGTCATGCAACTACGTGTAATAGTGGAATGACATCACAGACCAACTTACGATTATCATAACTAAATGCTTAACTAATAGAATTAAAATAAACAACAACAACAAAATTATAAAATTCAAATATGGCTCTTATAAGTGTCTTTGAAAGAAAAAATTCAGTAAACAAATTTGAAAATAAAATCAAGAATATCTGAAAATAGTTTCTGTATAATCCATGACCAAATGTACAAATGTTTTAAGGAGCAGAGTTACAGAAAAAGCAGCTTGTGTCCTTATAATATCTCAAAGAAATAAAATATTTGACAGGATTATATTTATATAATAATTTAAATAAGACTTCTCATCTTGTTAATGAAAATATATTTATAAGGGAAAGTCCAGACTTTTTCCCCCCAAACCCTGTGCAGCATTCTACACAGAGAACATCAAGCTGAACAGAATGCACCTTGCATTTCCTTAAGCTAGAGCTTCCCTTAGTGGAGAGTATGGTACACTACCTTACATACTGCTCAACATTACAATAATATCTACCAAATGTGGAGATTTGTATGTATAAAGACATTTATCTGTTACTTTCCAGTAAACTCAGCTTGATACCGTAAGTGCTGAATGCAGCAACCAAATGTTTTATTAATTAGGAAATTAGGATAGGCTAAACAACACCATAACTTATGGTAATGGTAATTATACTTTACCTGGCTGAATTATATTTTTGTACATTTGTTCTTGAGTTGCTGCTAAGTTAGTTTTGTGCCTATTTGGTTGCACCTGCATTTATAATTTTACTAGCAGTTTAAAGAAATAGTTGAATTGTTAAATCTAAAAATAAACTGATCAGCATCTGGCACATTACTGCTCATAACTTCTCTTCCACTCGACATTTTGATTTACTATATGGTGCAAGGTTCAGTTTTCATAGTGTATTTCCAATTTTTTTTTATTGGAGTAAGCAATGCTGTCTCCTAATACTGGATTCAGTTCCCACTCTCTTTTTCCTTCTTCTGGTCCAAAGACCACCATCCAATGTTGGCTAGCTAAACTATCCCTTGGAATCACCTTACAGTTTCTAATCTCCTTCATATTGCATACTACACACCAGATAGTCCACCTGAGTACATCTTTCACCATTCTTATAGGTCACCCTGTGTTACACTTACACATGTATTCACCACCACAATTTCCTTTTTTTTTTTTGGAAAATCTACAATAATCTGTCCTTCCACATTCCTCTTCTGGACCCCCATACCTATCTATCACCTACCCTTCACATTTGTTTCCTTATCCAACATGCCCATTAAAGGTCAATCTTTCTTCTGTGGGGACACTCACTACCACTTTTTCTAACTCACTCCAGAAATCTTCTTTCTCCTTCAAATCACATCCTACCTCCATCATATCAGCTAGCTCTCTCCCTTTACCAGTCATAGTGCCAGCATTCAACATTCCTATTTTAACCTGAATTCAGGATTAGATGGTGGAGACTGTACGGCCTACTCCAAAAATAAATAAATAAATGGAATTACATTATGAAAACTGAACCTTGCACCATGTAGTAAATTAAAATGTTGAGTAATAGGGAAGTTATGAGCAGTTATGTGCCAGATGCTAATCAGCTTATTTTTAAGCTTTAACCTTTTAACTATTTCTCCAAAATCTTACTCATCAACGATGGATACTAACACTGGTACATATGTACAGGCAAACATACAGACAGACAGTCTGGTTTCAGGTCCTCCAATGTATGAAACCTAAAGATATCATTGAAGGAGCAAGTCCTGACTAATGTACAGATAAACCCTTTCTTTATTTTTTTTTATAGATATTATATTATATTATATTATATTATATTATATTATATTATATTATATTATATTATATTATATTATATTAATATTTTTAACAGCACTGTAGAGCAGTATGGAACTTTTTCTCCTGTTGCCCCTCCTGTTTTCACTTAGGGTTACTTAGTTGGCTGAACCTAATTTTCACCTCTTCTGAAACGGAGCTCAGGATTAAACTTAGGGTTTGTTCAATCTGTTTTCTGATATACCCCTATGTTGTACTATCCTGATGTAGACCTATACAGTATATATATAAAAAAAATAGTTATGGAAAAAAAATTTTTTTTTTGAAGTGAAACTCATATATTCTAGATTTATTACACATGAAGTGAAATATTCCATGCATTTTTGTTGCACCTTTTCCTACCACACTTTTCCCTTAATTCCACTCAACTTCACATGAATATGCTTTGACACAGCACTCTCTGAACAGCCAGCCCTTTCAGCAATGGCCTTCTGTGGGTTACTCCTTGTGGAGGGTGTTGAGGATTGTCTTCTGAACAATTTTCAAGTCAGCAGTCTTCCCAGTGATTGTGGTTACATGTACTGAACTCGACTGAGAGACATACTGTATGAATAGTAATTTACTCAACCTTGAAATGAAATATTCTAATATTTTTGACATGCTGGATTTTTAAAAATAAGTTCTAAGCCTCAATCATTGAATTATTTCACTTTACGTGTAATGAATCTACAATATATGATAACTCTTTCATGCACTGTAAAAAGAAAAGTGTATTATATCATATTTTTAGGATTACCTTCCTATTATTATTATTATTATTACTGGCTGAATTTTCCTGATGTATATCTGGCAACCAGCGTCACGGTGGCTTTGCACTACAGGTTCCGGGTTCGATTCCCGCCTCGGGTTCTGTGTGCATGAAGTTTGCATGTTCTCCCCGAGCTTTGTGTCTAAAAGACTTCCAAAGACATGTAGATTAGGGCAATTTGCATTCCAAAATTTACCGTAGTGTGCAAGTGTGTGTGTGTGTGCCCTGCGATGAATTGGCACACCCTCCAGGTGTACACCGCCGTGTCTCCCGGAATAAGTTCCAACCAACTGACCCTGTATACAGGATAAAGCGGTATAGACGATGAGTGAGTGAGTGATATCTGGCAACCTTGTTTGCAGCACACTTTTGCTATGGCGAAATCCTGAACACGACGTGCTTGAAGACCATGCAGTAGCCGGACCCCGAGCTCCCATTGGCAAAGTTTTTGTTGCTTATTTACTAATCTACAAAAAGAAACCACACCTGAAGAAGAAAATAAATAGTTTGTACATAAATTACCTGCTGAGTGATTAAAATAATAAAAAAAAAAAGCAGAGAAAACTATCTTTCACTTTTTGAGAACACACCTGGTTCAGGTAGTTTGGTGACAAACCTCCGAGGGCGTTGCATCGAAGCCACAGGCATTGTCAAGGTAATGTCACTAGTTTGTATTTGAAGCAACAGTCGTTTGTCGTCATTGCCCTTTTCAATGCGTATACAATCGAAAGATAATATTTGGTGGGACTTGAAAAAGAAAGATCTGCGGTAACATTGATGTTACAAGGCGTGTAGACGTAATTAATCAAAAAAGTTGCACGCTTCCGGAGTTTAGGTAACCCGAGGAATCAATGGAAGGTTAAAATGTTTGGATGGTTGTTTATCTGCCTGTTTTACGGAAATCTAAAAACGATTGCGTTCCACCAAGTCATATACACAAAGCATCGTTAGTCTAGAAGTAGAGAAAAACTCTTAAAATTGTCATATCGATACTACTATTAAGACTTGTATTTTTTCTGTCCAAGAGTCATTTACAATGCATTTTTAGCTCCCTCAGTTGCTACTAAAACCAGCGACAAATCTAGATGACTAAATCACAAGTAATGTTAAATTCTTATTCTCAATCCTGATTTATAAGCATTTTTTTTTTCTAATTGGCGTTTCCCCCCGGAGGCCAGCCTTCCCCCTTTTTTTTATTCGTCACCTGTCACTGCACTTCGTTAAACACTTTTATTTCGGTAATAAAGTTTCTGAGCTGTGCTGTCAGCCATCTCTTTCCTCCTTCATTGAGTATTTTAGTGAGCGAAACAGCGCCTCTCTAAATGTTATGGTGTGAATGTGTGGTTAAACACGGTATTGCACTCGTCCCATAGTTGGCTAATGTCATTTCCGAAAGAAAGCCAGAACGATGAGGCTGCTGAGAGTGCTGTCAGGACTACACCAAGGGAAGCCAGGTGCTGTTTGGCATCAAACCATAACAGCATGTTATCAACGTCACCATTAGTCATCTTGTTTCCAAATCACTGTTCGCAACCTTAGGAAGTGCAGTTTAGTGTTTCTCACATTTCTGAAATACACTTGTGGTGGTAGCCAGAGGTGGAAAGAGTAATAAAATGTTGTACTTAAGTAAAAGTACTGTTACTTTAGTGAACTTTTACTGAAGTACA
>JAQQZT010000016.1:13742348-13753171 GCA_030068275.1 Clarias platycephalus | reverse complement strand
AAGTAGCAGAAACATCTCAATATCAACTGTTCAAAGGAGATTAATGCATTTTTTGGACGCCTTCAGCATTCCTTTACTATGTAGAAAGAAATAAAAATCAGGAACCATCATGGAGTTAGAAAGTGACCCCAAACTTTAGAACGGTAGTGATAGTGTACACACATATACACACACACATGCATGAATGCATGCACACATAAACATACAGTCGGGTTCCTTTAACTGCAACGAATAGTCATCTGTGTATTAAAGACAATCCTCATGTTTGTACTTATATTATTTTAGTCCATTTTTTTATGAACCATCAAAAAGTTCTTGTTTGAGAGAGAGAGAGAGAGAGAGAGAGAGAGAATGCCTATAATTAATGAACCTGTCTGTATACTATAGTGTGTATGACTGTTAAATTGATATCTAATTCCCCCTGTGTGTTTGCTGCAGGTCGGCACCTGTCCCAAGCTATGATGTGCCTAGCTATGATGAGGCCGTGACTAGTGGGCGTTATCCTATCCGCCAGAGCAACCTGCGCCAGAGTACCTCACAACTCCCTTCTTATGAGGACCTGATTGCTGCAGTGGAGAATGAAGGAGAAGGACAAGGTGTTGCGAGTACTCCGAATGCTCCAAGTAGTCAGAATGCTCCTGCCCCCCAAGCAGCTGGAACAAATGTCCAACCAGCTCGCAGCGGCAGCCGAGCTAGCTCCATCTTCAGACCTCTCCGTGTTCGCAGGATTAAATCTGAGAAGCTCCGTGTGAAAGATGTCCAGCTGAATATCCAGAGCCCTCCACAGGGAGAACGGATCACCATTGAGCCCCTAACACCTCCACCACAGTATGAGGACAAACCGCCCGAGTTCCCCACAGAAACAGAGTGATGTATCAGTCTTTCTTTGTGCTATTATTGCGGTTGGTATAGGTCTGCCTCAAAGAAGTGCTGTAAAGAATTGTTGTTGTTGTGAAATGGTATTGAAATTTAGGACTACTTTGGAATGTGATAATCCACAAGCCAGGATAAAATGTTAAGGTGTATAAATTTTTATTTATTGATGTTTGAATTTAAATAGTATGCAATAGTGATTAAGTCTGTATATCGTCAAATCTGTCTTCATTTCTGTGCTTGTACAACATTCCATTGAGCTTAGAAGGACGAGTATGAATGCGCAAAAATGTTGGACTATAATTCATTGAGAAGAAACGGGGCAGCCAGTGATTGACTAGTAAACCTGTAAAGATGTTCAGCCAGGAAAAATTCAATGGCAAACAGTATTGTGCTGTGGCAAATTTTCATTAATAAGGGTAAGGAATCGAAAGAAGAAAAACAACAGCTGTAACATTACAGTTATTGCTGCTAAAAAGTTTTGAATGTTTTGAAGTTCTTTTAGGAAAATGATCTCGATTATGTACGCTTTCATATGTGTTGTGTTAAGGACAAATCATCGTGTGTAAAATATATGGGGGAGTGTCTGTTAAAATAATTATGTATGCATATTATGAATGTATATTATGTATGTTACTAATAATACTGTGGGTTGGTATGGGGTGCGTACGTGATTGTCATTATATCTGTAATCTTTTCACCATGTTTTGTTATTAATAATAAATGTACATTTCCTATTCTTTTTTATATATATATATAATTCAATAATTGGTTGTTCACTTGTATGCTCCTCGTTGATGACTGTAGAAAATTAATTTTCATAAGACTTACAGGGTACACAATACATACAGAATACATAAGCCTTTTAAATGTAGATAGGGGAGGTGATTATTATTATTATCAGGTTACCATAGACCATATGAGGTGCAACAGTCTTTGGAATGCAATTTGAATTTAAATCTCTAAATCATTTATTCAGTAAACACTTCAGATTTATATTTCCATCTACAGCATGCTGCTTTTTCCACCAATCTCCTGTACAAGAACTCTCATTACTTAGGTTCATGCAGTTCATGTTTGTGTTTTCTGTGCCAGCTGATTCAGTTCATTAAATAATTACCAAAACCCCTATTAAGCTCAGTTGAGTGTTCCAAGGAAGAAGCATACAGTATATCTACAAATTGGCTATTGCTGAGCCACACCCTGGCAAGAGAACAGCAGAGCCGAGCGATAGTAGCAATAGCTTGATTTAATTTTCTAAAAATGGTATGAAGGAAAAAGCCCAGCAGCCCTATTACTGCTACTACAACTATTGCACAAATCCATATTCTGGCAAGAAACACTCCGTTACAGTAGGTAACGAAAAAAAGACCAAGTCCATCATTACTTTAAGAAAGTCAATCTAAAAAAACTCAAATGTATCCCCAAGGGCAGTCAACAAAATCATCAAACACTATGATGAAACTGGCTCCATTACTTTTCCCCGGAAAGAAAGACCAAGAGCTACCGCTGCTGCGGAGGACATGTTTATTAGAATGACCAGCTTCAGAAACTGACGATTTACAGCACTTCAGATTAGAGCGCACAGAAAGGCTTCTCAGAGTTCAAGCATTAGATGTATTTTAATATCCACTGTTCAGAGGAGACTGTGTGAGTCAGGTGAGAGTCAGGCATCAGTTACAGTATGCTGCTTTATCCTCTATAATTAGGGTACAAGGCGGGGTACACCCTGGAAAGGGTGCCAATCCATCGTGGAACAATATAGTAGCACAGACCGCAGGTACACAATGTGGACATTGCCAAGCAATGTTTTTTTTTATTTAATTATTACATATAAAACATATACAGTATACATTTTCATTTTGTCACATATAAACAAGGGTGAATTAGATCATTTGTTTTGCTCTGAACTTTTTCTAAAGATTTCTTGTTGCGACTGATATGACCTTAGTCGTTTTTTAATTTATATATACAGTATATATATATTTTTTTTTCCTTACATTTTTTTCCAGATTTTCTCTCTAATTTAATCGTATAATGCATATAGATAAATATGGGTTATCATGCGTTAGCCATTATCATTTATTGACTGTGTGGTTGTTTTTACATCTAAACAAATTGCATTTTTGGATTGTGTGACTTTTAGTTCTATTATGTTTACACACACTTAAAAAAAAAAAAAACCACTATACAAGCTGGCTTCATTTATCCTTTCAGAAATTATATTATGATAACCTATGATATATGCCATAATAATACCATAGTATTACATACGATAGTAGGCACCATGGGACCTACCAGGTTAGGTACTGTGGCACTTTAGTGGGTGTCACTAATAGGTACCATTATTGGGTACCACAGTGGCTACCAAAGTTCAGCAGATGTTTCACAGCTTTCTGGTACATGTTCCATACAGTACCATATATTATAGTTCCTATACTGTACCATAGGAAGATTTCTTACGGGTTGGATCTATTTGTTGTGTATTCATTCAACATTATGTTAATTGCTTTTATTTTTAAGTTTATTCATAATTTATAATTTATATATGTCTCTGATTGATTTCCACACCCATGCCAGGCTGTGGCCAGCATTACATATTATATATGTTTGTTTAATGTGTAGAGTATGTACTGTAGAAGGAAACTCAGATAGAATGAAAAAATAGCGACAGTAAAAGTACCAGTCCATCCATCCATCCATCCATTTATCTAGGAACCTCTGTAGTCTGACTATAGACCGTAGAGGCCAGTGGTGATTGCCATTGTATTTATTCCCATTTTTTTCAACCGTAGTGGGACCTCCAATCAACATTCACACACGCATTCACACACCCCTGGCAATTTGGGAAAGCCAAAAGTACCAGTGCTGATATTTAATCTTCCTAATCACTTCTCTCCACTGAGCAGTTATAAACATATGTTGTAAAAACTATGCTTGACTATAATACATAAATAAACTAAATCATTTTCTTAAAATGTGCAAACAGGACATTTTCTTTCCTGGGAGACTCAGCATTGTACTATATAAGAAATCACTAGGATATCTCTGTTGAAATCTGAAAGATGCACCCAGATGGATTCACCCTGTAACTTGAAATGATAAAAAATGATAGCAAACTTGCTTCATTTATACTTTAAGAAATTTTACTATGGTAAACTATGATATATGTCATAATATACCATAGGATTCTCATGAACACAATATGATATAAATTATCATATAAATTACGTGTATGTCCAGGAGCTATTCAAAACTTGTTTGCAAGTACATGTACTTTCTAAATGTTTTTATTGTTTTTATATGCAAATATATTATTGTAGTGTTGGACATTTTTATTATTATTAATATTTTCGCCTTAAAAACTCCCGAACTGTACTCAGACATACTTGTATTATAAATGTGCAATGTTGGAATAAAGAAATGCATGACAAACTGGTTAGACGAAACAGATTATGCAGTTTTAATAATATCTCAAACATTAACATTTAACAAATGTTAAATTAAACTCTCTCGAATGGTAAACTCCTTACAGCAGCAATAATGACCCCTGTCTGCTCCTATAGTGTTCCCATGTCCATTATCTAATCTTGTTTTTGGCAGCATAAAAGCTTCATTCGTGGCCTGATGGTGGATACAGCTACCCGCAGATCATCTTCGACATCGAGACGTGATCGGTATTTATTTTTTATATATGTAACAGCGGAAAAATACTGCTCATACAAATATGTAGATCCAAATTGAAGCATTACATTCATTGCTGCTTCTTGCTCTTATGCCTGGTCGATCTACATGGTTCTGATGACTCAGGCAAACTGTCCACAATTTCCTCAACATTTTTAGATTTGCAAATAACTAATTTATCCATCTCGGCAGTTGCGGTTTTCACATGCAGTTGTGCACTGTAGCAATAACTAGTGAGCCAGTCGCTGCACAGTGATGATATATATATTTTTTAAACAGTCAATTTAAACACTCACACTCAATCAGTAATATCTTTACAAATCAGAAAATATTTATTTATAGCATTTACTTGTAATCCTAAGAAGTGTGTATTATAATCACAAAAAAATACATAATTTTTTAATCCCTCTCGCGACCCCTTGAAATTATTCCGCGACCCCCAGTTTCAGAACCACTGCATTATCTCCTTTTAAACATGGCTAGCTCAACTGTCTAGTGCGTGCTCCAACAAAATATTTTTCTTGTCGGTTTAACCTGCCCAGAGTGAATGAGTGCAGTTGCCATTTGTTATCAATTAGGTGTGCTGTTACACCGAGGTAGTTATGGTTACTTATTGATGTCCAGTGGTCTCCAGTAAGTGCAATAAAAGTAGCTTCTTTCAAACTGCATCCCTTTCACAGCCTTTTTTTCAGTGTCTTACTTTTAATGTATTCTTGTAAAATAGTTCCCCTTAAATGTAGCTTGAGAACCCAACATTGGTTTTATCCAAACTTCCATCTAGAAGTTTTTTTTATAATGATACTTGCCATTCAGCACACCTGATGACGTTTCTTAAGTCATCTTATTATCTGCATTACACGTCCTATTATCACGCACAGCTGAGTAACCGCGCTGCGATAATGGAAACCATTATGGTCAAACTTAGTCATATGATTAATTTGCATTAATAAAATAAATACATTTTTAAAGTAGGGTGTTAACTTCCCTCATTTTAAACTTTACAATCTGGGAGCTTATTCTGAAAATATATTTTTTAAACTTATCATCCTGTCACCGGTTTACTGGTATACAGTGTTGGGTGTAACTCATTACAACGTAATGCTTTAGAGTACTTAGGTCCGCCAGTTATTTAGTTATATTTTAAAAAATGTAATCCGTTTTTCAGACAATGGAAAAGCACTCTAATTAGTTACTTTTATCAGAAAGTAATGCGGTAATGTACTTGATTACTAAAAGACAGTAATTTTGTAATGTAATTAGTTACTTTAAAAAGTAACGTCCCCCAACACTGCTGGTATATAAATATATATAAATATATATAATATTTGTTGCTACTGTTATGACTTATCTGTATGTTTGTGTATTAAATTTAAGAGTTTAATCTAATAATTGTGATTTAAACATAATGTCCTTGCGCGTTTCCATAACTCATTTACATATACAGTAAAACCTCGGATTACGAGTAATGCGATTTGCGAATGTTCCGCAAGACGAGCAAAGATTTTTAATAAATTTTGACTTGGAAAATGAGCATTGTCTTGATTTACGAGTAACGAGTATCATGTTTCACGCATGCGCTTCTTGATTTGACGCCGAGCGTAACGTGATCACAACTGAGCCAACGGTTTTCCTCTCTCTTGCGCAGCAGGGTAATCATCTCCCCTGCTGGTTCTTAGTGCTCGTCTCTTACTGGTATAATCAACATCTGTGTGTGTGTGTGTTTTTCTTTCTCTTGCGCTGCAGAGTGTGTGTTATGTGTATGCGTGCACGTAATTTGACACCGCGCCGGTTCACACACACACTCTCTCTCTCTCGCCTTTACTGTGTGTCAAAGTTTGAGTGTGTTTTTCTTTCTCTTGCGCTGCAGAGTGTGTGTTATGTGTGAAATTTGACACCGTGCCGGTTCACTCTCTCTCTCTAGCTCTCTCTCGCCTTTAATGTGTTTGTGTGTGTGTGAAGCAGAGAGGGGGTGCTTCACTCACATACAACCGCCACGATGTCAAATTACGCGCGCGCACACACATAACACACACTCCGCAGCGCAAGAGAGAGAAAAACACACACACATAGCGCCTGTGCGCATATCTGTCGGGATTTTTTTTTTTTTACTTTTTTTTTAAAGTGCAGGTTAATTTGTTTTATTTTTACTTTATATTTTGTGTTAATTATTTGTATGTATTTATTTGTTTGGGCTGTGGAACGAATAATTTGAATTTCCATTATTTCTTATGGGAAAATTTGCTTTGATTTACGAGTGTTTTGGAATATGAGCTTGCTTCCAGAATGAATTATGCTCGTAATCCGAGGTTCCACTGTATATATATTTTTTGATTCTGTAAAGCTGCTTTGCAACAATGACCACTAAATAAAACAAAATTGAATAGAATATCATAATGCAATAATAACTAGTAATATCATATGGTTTTCAAACTTATTCCTGGAGGACCACTCCCCTGCATATTTAAGTGTTTTCCCTGCTGTAGCACACCCACTTCATTTAAGAAAGATCTGGTACATCAGTTAATTAAATAAGGTGTGCTAGAAGTTAAGAAAGCACTAAATTGGCGCTTATGTATTGGGCCTGCCGTCTTTCTCTCAAGTCTCAATTTTAAATTTCCGTGTTTTTAATTGGACTTTTCATGGTGACCTTCACTGACATTGTCTTATCCATTATTACCTATAACAAAAATCTCTGTTGGAGATTGTCTGTCTATGGAAGTTATCCTACTTCATCTAACAACAACCATTGCTATTGGCTCCACTTGGGTGTCTGTGTCGCTTGCTAATCTTCCATTCAGACGCAGAAAAAAGGGAGGTCTGTTGTGTTTGATTAACAATGCGATTTTATCGTCCTCCCAAATTCTATAATGATTGCATCTGTTGATTTGAGGAACTACTTGCTGGTCTTATGCCTAAATAAAACAGACTCTTAGTTGTAGGTGATTTTAACATTCATGTTTGTTGTCTAGACATCCCTCTGGTCAAAGAATTATACAAACTTGTTGACTCTAAACCTAAATCAGTTGGTATGATCATAGGCATAGGAAAGGAAACACATTGATATTTACCCATGGATTAAACTATGAAAATCACTGATATCGATGATATTCTTATCTCAGACCATTTCTCTGGTAATTTTAGGATTACTCTTCCGCTAATAGTCACAGAAACACAGGCCCCTGCCATATGATAACCTCAGTGACAGCTGAATATTTCTCTAATGCTTTTAAAGACTCGCAGCTTTTCACAGCAGGAGGGTTTCCTGCTCAATACTCTCCTGATGAGTCACTTCTCAACTCGACTTCTATCTATTCATATCTTGGCTTATGTTGCTTCTTTAGATCATAGACCCACTAAACCACAGCTTGAGCCCTGGTTAAACTAATGTAGGCAGGCTGAGCATCAATGGAAAAAGAGCCAATGGGCTTCAGGTGGCACTGGACATTTTAGGGCACAATTAACTTAGAATTAACTGTTTTAGGCCATAATTACCAGAATACTAAAAAAAAAAAAAAAAACAGTATTTGTCAACATTGGTTTCTATTAACTGTCACAGGCTTTTAATCATATAAATTCTGTCTTATATCCTCCTGTAACCACATCTCATCCTCTGCCTGCTGGTTCATGTAGGCCTAACATTTATTTTTCTCTGTCTTGATTAGATATGATTACAGCTTTTAGGGTCAATAGTTGGTGCATTAACACTGATCCTTCTATAGTTGGTATGGAACTTATGGTGTTTGATCAGTGAACACTTGAAATCGACTTTCCATCCTGGTGCGTCACGCCCATCCAGCCTGTTAAAACGTGTTTTTAATTTAGTTGGGCCTAGCTTCCTTTGTCCTATTAATACCTCTATTAGTACTGGATGTGTCCCATATGCTTCTAAAGATGCTGTGGTGGAACCGGTTTTGAAAAAACTAAATTAGATCTTTCGGTTCTGTCAAATTTTGGAGGAAGTTAAACATACTCAATTACATTCTTATTTGGATGACAATGTTATTGTAGATCTTTTTCAGGCTTCGCTTGTAAAAATTTTTTTTGTTCATTTCCATTTTGGATAAGTAATTTGGCAATTAGGCAAGTACATATCTCTTAATAAAAGCTTAATGTCAATTTTTTTCTTAATGTTTAATCAAATCCTACCAAATATATTATGTAAAATGGGCCTCTACTGACAACTGGATCCAACAACAATTTCTTTAAATGCTATAGAAGTAAAAGATTCATTATTATTGTACATTTGCATTTTATAAATTTTATGATCAGAATCAAATTATAACCAATCAGAATGAAAAACTAAACACACATTCAGCAGAGCAAGCCAGAACACAGACAGAGGGAGACAAAGATCAGGAAACAATGGACTCTTTTATTTAAATAAATTCATCAGTGATAAGGTTAGGGGAGTAAGATTTAAGTATGATTGGGTGAAAAGTGCAGGCAGTGCAAATCCTTGGCTTTTGGCCATGGAGGAGGTAGAGGTTTAGCAGCAGCCCCTTCTCTGCGAGTTACCCGGTGTTTGAGGTCTCCTGGAGTAATCAAAGTCTGTTGTGACACACGGGGAGAGACGAACATGAGTTAAGTACCCAGGACATACTTATCGGACTGATGCTCAGCTGTCCTTTTATAGCCAGGCGATAACTGCAGGAAGGTAAGTTATAATCTATTGCCCCTTCACAGAGTGCAGCAGAGCTGGCCTTGGTGCTGAATGCACACTTTACTTTAATATTCTTCATCGAGTAAGCCTGCCCCCCACCCCAACCCCACCAACTTCAAGCTAGTAATGGGTGTCAAGAAGAAAGCATAGCGTCGGAAAGTTTGTCAGCGTTTCCGTGTTGCACCCCTGATCAGTGCAGGATTCAGACAGAGTAATCATGTAGTGAGAGCACCCAGCAGGTGATACAAGGGTTCTATGCCCAGCCACTGTAGGGGAGCAGGATCAGTGCGAAGTGCTGTCCTACAAGGTAATATTTAAACTTTTCTATGGCCCACTTAAAGTGCTTTTTGTTACGCCATTGTGAGGTTCTTACCCTTGTACAGGATAGGGTGTTCCTTTCTATTAAAATCCTGGGAGAGGATTTTAATCCTTGTTTCTGAGGCATGAGTGTGCACAAGGAAGGGATGATTAAAATCAGAGTCACGGAAAATGGGGGAATGATCGTTTTTTTGCTTGGACATAAAGGAAGTACCTTCGTCAACGAGAAGTACCAGCCCCTTTGTAATGTTTGCCAATGTGGCTTTTCAGAGTTGGAAGGCTTCCAAGTAATGGGTGGTGTAGTCTGTCATGACCAAGATGTACTCAAGGCTGCTGGATGCTGGTCTCCAAGAGATGGCTGAGGAACTGTCCCAGGGTGAGTTCCTGAGTCTGTCTGCTGCCCGCGTTCTCCACCTGTACAAAGCACACTGAATGGGGGAAGGCAGAACACAGACCCACAAAGCAAAACTCAGGAAAGATGTCCTTTTTTATTTCAAGAAATAAGTGAGTGAGAGGGTTAGTGGAGTGAGAGTTCACGGTTGGCTAAACCTGAAGTTCTGGAAGATAAGGTGGCAGTTGAGATTTGGCTGCAGTCCCTTCTTTGTGAGTTACCAGGTGTTGGAGGTCCTCTGGAGTGGTCAGAGTCTGTTGTGACACACAGTGAGAGAGAAAACTGTGAGTTGAGTATCTGAGTATCCCTATGTACTACACACTGGACTGATGCACAGTTGTCCTTTTATAGCCAAACGAAGAGCCCTGCCTCTTGAGCATGTGTAGCAGAGCTGGCCTTGATGCTTTACTTTCATTGGGCAAATTATGAGGGGTGGTCATTTACCACCACTTTAACCAGTGCTGTCTCTGTGCTATGATGAGGCTTAAATCCTGACTAATACATTTTATATACATTATTTCTATGTAGATATGAACATTGCTGTTGTGCTACAACCTTTCCTAGGAGCTTGGAAGTCAAGGGGAGGTTTGATATATGCCTAAAGTTGGACAGCTGACAGGGGTTAAGGTCAGGTTTCTTAATTAGGGGTTTAATAACTGCTAATTTAAAAGATTTGGGAATACAGTGGAACCTTGGATTGTGAGCCACTCCTGCTCGGTCTTCGTGTGCGCATCTCTCACTCGTATAATCAACACCTGTGTGCATGTGTACTGTTTACTATAACACTGTGACTATGTGTGTGCACAAAGCATCTTTTATTTTGTGTTTGTACATATATATATATATATATATATATATATATTTTTTTTTTTTTTTTTTTTTTTTTTTTTGGGTTGT
>JAQQZT010000016.1:13727681-13740015 GCA_030068275.1 Clarias platycephalus | reverse complement strand
AGGAGAGAAGGTGATTTATCCCTTTCTGGGTGTCTGGGTTAATGTTGAGAGCACGATGTTTTTTTTTTTTTTTTTTTTAAAGTGGATTAAATTATCGGTGGGGACATTTCAATGGTCGGAGGATATTGGTGGGGACACATCCCAACCGTCCACCCTAAATCTACGCCCCTGGTGTCCATTGTATTTATTCCCACTTTTACAAATGTGGTAGGACTTCGGGTAAACATTCACACACTACGGGCAATTTGGGAATGCCAAATAGCCTAATCTGCATGTCTTTGGACTGTGGGAGGAAATCGGAGTACCAGGAGGAAACCCACCAAGCACAGGGAGAACATGCAAACTCCATGCACACAGACCCCGAGGCAGAATCGAACCCGGACCCTGGAGGTGCAAACTAACCACTAACCCACTGTGCGATCTACACTATATAAATTCTATTTTAATTCTATTTTATTTAGCAATCTTGTACTGTATATATTTAATATTTTTTGCTTAAGTAAAAAAAATCTTTTGATTCATATTCTTATTACTTTGTTGGAATATTCTAATTTTAGTTTAATTGTATTCTCCAGTGCAATTTATTTCTCTGCTAATCCTTCTTTTTTTTTCTTTTTTTAGGTTAGGGCAATTGAATAAGCATTTAACAATAATACATTGGGCAATTATAAGATTATGATTTGACAATTAAAAGAAAATACTACTACTACTATTATTATTATTGTTATTATTATGTCCATAACCTTCGGATAGATCTGTAGCCTTCCAGAACTTTCCGTCTGCAGTGAATTGTCTGCAAGTACATTCCTATTAAAGTCTAATCTGGGTGAGTGCAGTAACTCCACCCTTCCTGTCTGCTCCACTGCGGCGGTTTTCAGTTTACGGGAAGAGCAGGAGAGTATCCACGACTCGGTTCTGCGCTCACACTGCTTTTGCAGCTGCTGGGGCAGCGGGGGGAGGCACAGTGGTTCATAGAACAGCCAGACCGAGGAGTCAGTCACATTCTTGGCTGTGATTCAATGACTCAACCAGACACAAACACACACACACACACAGGCGGGGGGACTTGCTGGATCAACGGAGGGAGAGACAAACACTTGAACTGTGCACACAAGGTTTTTTTTTTTTTTTTTTACACCAGGTACTGATTGTCGTCTTGTGTGCGTGTTTTTTTTTAAACTGGGAAAAAATCGTTGTCGAAAGGATCGAGGTTTTTTTTTTTTTTTTGCTCCAGGTTTCAGTAAGCTGCGAGAGGAGCTGCTTATTGTTTTAATATGAAGCAGACGCTGGAAAGAGAAAAACTAATCGACTCCGTGGCGCTTTTGGCTTTTAAAAGTTGCCGCAGATTTGCTACAGACTTTTCCGAATAGACTATTTTCATTTCGCTTCTTTGATGTTGTTTTTCCCCCCCGAATTGACTGGAAAAGTTTGAGGGTTTTTTTTTCTTTTTTTTTTCCTCCCTGTACTAGCGCTTATAACAATAGAGAACATGGAGGCAGTGTCAAGCTTCCGACCACACGCGGGACTTCGGCAAACTCTCAAGCAGTTTCACTTGAGCTCGATGAGCTCACTCGGCGGCCCGGCGGCTTTTTCGGCTCGCTGGCAGCACGACGCACCTTTCGACAAACCGGGGAAGAAGAGCGCGGATCTGCCGTTGGTTCCTATCCAGAGGACTCAGAAGGCGTCAGTCCTGTCCGGGCCGCTGCTCATCGCTCCGGATCGCTCCACGGAGCGCTGCGAGACCGTGCTGGAGCGAGAGACCATTTCATGCTTCGTGGTGGGCGGCGAGAAGCGCCTGTGTCTGCCGCAGATCCTGAACAGCGTGCTGCGCGACTTCACCCTGCAGCAGATCAACGCTGTTTGCGACGAGCTGCACATCTACTGCTCGCGGTGCACGGCCGAGCAACTCGAGATCCTGAAGATAATGGGCATCTTGCCCTTCTCGGCACCATCGTGCGGACTTATCACGCAAACGGACGCCGAGCGCCTGTGCAACTCCTTACTGCACGGTGGTGCATTGCCGCCGCCGCCGCCGCACCTCGACAAGGAGCTTGCGTGTTCCTCCGCCGAGCTCGAGTACACCGCCCGGGCCTTTAAGGTCTACCACGAATGTTTTGGTAAGTGCAAGGGCGTGTTCATGCCGGAGCTGTACACGAGTCCGCATGCAGCGTGTATCCAGTGTCTAGACTGCAGATTGATCTTCCCTACGCAAAAGTTCGTGGTGCATAGCCACAAGCGCTTGGAGAACCGGACGTGCCATTGGGGTTTCGATTCCTCCAACTGGAGGGCCTACATCCTCCTGGATCAAGATTACAACGAGAAAGAAGAGAAGGCCACATTGGAGCGCCTTCTCAAAGAATTAAAGGGGAAATATGACCTTATGAACAAACACAAGAGCTCATCTGTCAGGGTAAGTTCAATGACACGAATTCACTTTGTTAAATTTGTTTGTCTGTGTGTGTAATAACTAATTCAGTGTTCTTAGAAGTCTGAATACAATTAGAACAAAACATTCTTTTTTTTTTTTCGGTCAAATAATATGTTAGGGATGCTGCTTTATCATCACTAGCAACTCAAATAGACCACTAGTGTCAATTATTAATAGAAGCATAAAAAAAATATCAGAATGATCAGTCAGAAATTGCTTCTAAATATTCTGTAGCCTAACATCAAGCTTTTTGAAATATCTTCTCAATAGTGTTTTCAAATATTTTAAATATTTGCCCTAGATTTCCTTCCGTAACTGTCCTGACTGCCTTCAGGTTATTGTGTCTGGAGACTGAGGGAGTCACAACAAACCCTAGTCTCAAATTGTTTTATCTCGATTGTGAATTACGTTTCCGATTGTTGTGCTGAGACTGAAATTCTATTTTTTTGTTCTACATGGGTAGTTAACCGTAAGGGGATGCAAACTTTCGCATTCATGCGTATGTAAACTCTGTGAAATATGTGCATGTGTTTTAATCATTCTTTTACAAATGACATGTTTTAAGCACAGCTTCTGGATATCAAATTATAGTAAGATTTTTAAGTTAAATGGCATTCTGCAAAAAAATACAGCATTGCCAACACTGCCAATAATGAGAAGTTAGTGATTTTAATTCTCTGATTTAATTGCTAATGCTTTAGTACATAGTTCTCAAGTGTTTATTACATACATATCAAAAAAACATATTTCAAAACTTGCCTGTACTTGAACTAGAAAGTTTTTGCAGGAATCAAATTATGCTTAGACACATGGATACCAGATCCTTTGTTTGCAGTCAGGAGTTCATTGGTTGTCCATGTCCCATCATGTCCAAGGGGATCTACACAGAACATATGAGATAGCTAGAGAAAAGGAAACTGGAAAAATAAATCATGAGCTCTTGGTTGGATGGGGATGAGAGAAAGAGCAGTGTTGTGTGCGATGCAAAAAACAAATCCAGGCCTGGAGGACCACCCGCCCTTCACATTTTAGTGTTTTTTCCCGCTCCATCACACCCACTTCAATTACGAAAAGGCTGTTAATTAGCTGATTAATGAAATCAATGGCTGCTGTGAGCAGAGAACATGCTAAAATGTGCAGAGCTCGTCCACCAGGACCGGATGTGGAGAATCACTGATGTAAGGGGCAGAGAGGATTAAAGGTCATCACCCAAAAGCAGTGGCACCTGGAGTCACTGCTGACTGGGGGGTGAGGGGGTGGGGGGTCCCCTATTTGTGAGCAACAATCACAGCAGGCTTGCAGCTGCCAGGAGGAGACAATGGTAAGAGACACTGCTGTCTCCACATGGCAGCTGCTGAGTGTGACAATACTACCCAAGCTACATGCCTATATGTATGTTGTGTGTCACCAAGTGTTACCGTGGTGATAGCAGAGGCCAAAACTGATTGCTGTGTAATCAAAACAAATCTGTAAGAAAAGTTTATTCACCTTTCCAACTTGAATTATGTGTTCTTTTATATTTAGTAAGAAAAATAGTTTTTGTTCTACTTTAAGGCATTAGGAAAAAAGCCACATAGCATCTCTGCTTCTGTAAAACTGCCTAATAACGGTTTTTGTATTCAACTGATGAGCCATTTTTCCCATCTTTCCACTTTTTAAATGCATTATCTGCTAATGATCCACGAGTCCATATGGTTATAAGGGAAGTTTGTTGCAGTACATTATCAGAAGTGTCCCAGGATATCAGCCAGGTCCCAGCGTACAGACAGGGCCGCTAGTAACTTGTTCTCGCTCATTTACCAAGGAAACAAATATGGTACGAAAATCTGTCTTCGTGTGAACAGATCATGAGTGGAATGGATCATGAATCATGAATACATACCTGGTATTTTGTGTCACAAATGCATTTTTGCTGATCGCTTTTAATTGCATTTTAAGCAGGGCTGCCAAATCTGGCGTAACACCCTGACATTTCTAAACCAGTCTTTGTACTAGCCAATAACTATGCGCTAAAGTTATTATATTTAGCTATCAAAATTAAATTTCATAATTTACTCATTTACTCATGCATCTGTCGTTGCTACATTTAATGTAACCATTACTTGACTTATCAAGTTTGATATACTTTTAACAATCAAAAAAATCTAAATATGTGTTGCACCCTTTACGGACTACAGGGTGGAGCATGGGTGTGCTGCTTGTGGATTAAAAATTATATATAGATTATATTTGTGTGCGTATATTACTTTTGTCATTTCTGAACATGACCAATGTTGTAGGCTTAGGAGGTTCGTGTCTTGTTTTCTGACTATTTCTGCACTGGCGCAGCTGCTTTAATGTACAAAACCCACATGTGCAAAACACATTAGAAAGCAAATGACACAACAGCAAATTTGGTAAACAATTTCATTTACGATTTCAAATTCATGAATATGGCAGTATTGGGAAGCCCAGAATCATTTCTGATCTGAGACAGGGTTTGGGAAAAAAAAAAAAAAACAATACCAAGATGTAGACAAAAAAAAACATTACATGTATGAATACCATGTTCGAACAGTGTGAAAATGCTTATTTCATACAAATGATCTTAGCTCACACTGGTTCTTATACATACACATGCAAATACTGGCCTTATATGTTTCTCGGCTGCTAAACATCTGGAGTAGACCACACTATTTTCACAATTTTCGAAAAAAAAACTTTTTGAAAGGAAGTCTGAAGCTACATTATTTTTAAATAAAAAAATAAATAAGAATGTAATGCAATTTGAATAGATTTTTAGCTACTTTGCTTGAAATGTCCTGAAAATAAAACTGTACATCTGCACATTTTCAATCTTTAGGCGTTTCAGATTAATGATCCAATTCATTTCAATCCTGTTTTCAATTATCACATGAAAGGATGCTCCTCTGAGTCTCCAGTGAAACTTCGTCTGGCGTGCTGCTTCAGTGGGCAGATTGTTTTGGAAAGCACAGTGCATAGACGCTCATTGGGAAAAGCTGACTCAGTCACTGGGGCCTTGATGTATAGTCCAGGGGCCGTGAGCTGGGACCTCTATGCAAAGCCAAAGCCCTCCCCATCCCCCCACCCCCAACTTTCAGATTGTGGCTATCCAAGCAGAACAGATGGTCTGGTAAGAGACATAAAAAAATGAAATTACTTGACTAGTATGCAGAAATTTGAAGTGGACAATCTGCATTAAAAATACATTTAGGGAAGAAAAAAAAATATTATAAAAATTGTTCACTTATTACTCAGTTATTATGAAATTATTATTTAAGTAATTATTCAGAGTAACCCTCAGATTTGGGGGACATTACAGTTGTTTTACTTTTATATCTGTTATACATTTTTATTTATTATGTAAGTGGAAATGGAAATTACATTCTCACTTGATCATATTAGCGTTCATCCTGAGAACAAAACAATCAACTGCCTATCACACATTGCATAGTGAATGGTGATCTTTAGTGGAGTCTGTAAATACAAGCATGCGTGCACAATGCTGCGCCAGGATGTTTTTTTTTTCCTTTCTGTTTTTTTTGTTGTTGCGGATATGGGGAAGGAAATGGGGTTGTATTAATTTGAGCTCACTGCTTTTTTTCTCCATCGGTCTGCTGACCTTATCCATGTGATCTGTAAAACTGCTAATATTGCTGCCGTACCAAGCCGAAACGTTCTGATTTGACCAGATGCATGCCCTCTCGGCTTTCCTTTGGCCTGGCTCCTTGCTCACAATTTCAATATTGCTGGCTTCCAACGGCTCCTCAGGGATGCCTCTCACACCCCCCCCCCCCCACCCCCATCCCTGTTGAGAAAGACACGAGAGGTTGAGCCTCTGTCAGAGGTTGTGCCCTCTGTCAAGCAGCAAAGAACATCTTGTTAAAAGGGGTGTCAGCAGGAGTCCTCTCCTGCCTGATGTGAGGATGAAGACTCGCTGTTCCCTTTGTCTACGAAAAAAAAAAGGCTGACAAGGTGAACTTTGTTGGTGCTTTCCATTGTTTGCTCCTACTGTGCCAGCCAAAACATCACCACACATGACTGAGAATTCTTAGATTGTTGTCTGCCCTTGTTGGGACTTGTGTTCTTGGTCACATCCACGTGGTCCACTTTATTAGGAACACCATGGTGAAGAAGGTATGTTCTTATGTCTAGTATTCCAGCTTATCTTCTACCATAGACATTCTTTATTGTGCTTCTAATGGATGTGCAAAAGGGTCTTAAAATATCCACACTAGGAATATTTACCTGTGTAGAGATCCAAATGCTCCGAATGCTTTTTTTAGCCTGACAACACAGCATGTCATGTGACAACACAGCAAATTGATCATTCACCCTACCTGCCTGGAGGTCACCCCACAGCAACCATAAGCATACCATCAAATCTACATGCTATTGCTTTGCTAGTGTGAGAACCCCAAAACTGATTTGCATGTAAAGCCACTCTGCATGATTAATTGAAAGAAGAAGAAAATTGTCTCCATTCATCCATACATGCGATCTCATGTCTGATCTCACTACAGTGCGATTTACTTGCATGTATTTCCCTTCATTCAGATCACATTCCCTGCATTCCCTCGTTTGCTTACATACATGACGACAATCCCAGATGCTATATCATTGGTCGGACTCTTAACAGTATAAAACAAAATACTATTATTTAAACCAATCAGCCTAGAGATAAGTAAAGAATTCAGTCATACCACTCTATCCCTCCTCTAATCACGCTTCCTCATTTACCTCGTTCCAGTGTCACTCACATGACATGTAATAGGAAACAGACCTGAACAGACTAGTCGGTTTACTTGTTGGAGATATTTCCATGCCAAGAACCCGAGCGTAAAACTCCAAGCCGCATCACAGCACAAGTGGGGGGAAAAAAATTATGCTAAGTATATTAAATGCTAGCATGCCAAAGCATACCTAAGTGTACTTGCACCCAGACTAATGACTAGTATATTCAAAGTTTGTTATTTTGAAACAACTCATTTTGTACTAAGTGTATTAAGTTGACCAGTGCACCAAGCAAGGTCCATACAGACATGGATTTGAGTGAGTTTGGTGTGGAAGAACTTGACTGGTTTGCACATCAACCCGATAGAACCCCTTTGGGATGAGTTAGAGCCGAGACTGCGAGCCAGGCCTCCTTGTCCAACATCAGCGCTTCTGGAAGAATGGTCAGAATTTCCAATAAACACACTCCTAAACTTTGTGGAAAGCCTTCCCAGAAGAGTTGAAGCTGTTACAGCTGCAAAGGGTTGGCCAACATCATATTAAACCCTATGGAGTAAGAATTGGATGTTACTCAAGTTCATGTGCATGCGAAGGCAGGCGAGCGAATACTTTTGCCAATATAGTGTATTTGTAACACGCTAAAGTGGGGGTAGGTTTTCTACACTAACTGTCATCCTGCGATGCTGCATTGGCCATTCAGACTCGTATTCAAAACCAGTCATGGATGCACTTTTAGCAAGAAAACACAACTGATAACATTGTCATCGTAAACAAGCTTTGTCTACTTAATAGCTGTTTCCAAATTGCGCGCTACGAAGCTAACGAACTTCCCAGACTAGGCTGAATCTCAAATTTTTCTGTACCCCTTGATCAAGGGCACTAGTTTATTGGTTTATTGGTTTGTACACCCTAGTGTGGTAGGTGTCCATGTAATGCCATTTGGAAGTTAACCCCAGAACCTGGAATTTAGCTGATATTCTAAAGTGGAAAAACTGGAAATATACTGTATATATATATAAAAAAAAAAAAAAAGATTTACAGGACCGTCTACCACCTGCATGGTGTATTCTCCTCCATGGAGGACGTGCCTACGATGGCATCACAGCTGTGCTGATATCCAGCACAACAGCAGCCCCAATTCTGGGATGATGTTTAAGTAATAGTTAATTTACCCTGATGCGTTGATTCTAGCCCGTACACGGAGACTCTGAAAGCAGATAGAAAGCTAGAAGCGTACTAGAAGCATATTAAGATTGAGTCATTCAAACCTTTGAGAACAATACATTCTTTGCTGTAAATTATGTACTGAATTTTAAACTGTCCAACAAGCGCTGTGACATTTACTGTAGTTGGCCGAATGTCTAAAAGCTCAGATACTATTTATTAGTTTTGTTGTGTAATAAATGTTTTGGTTGAGGAAATAAAATAAATTCATGTGAGAGAATCATGAACTCATGAAAATCATAAATTTTTACAGTCAAGTCAAGCAGCTTTGGAAGTACTTTCTTTTTTAAAGTTTTGGAAGATGTGTATATACTCTCACGTGCAATGATGCATGCAGGGAAAGTAATATACTATTACTCACTCACCATCTATACCGCTTTATCCTGTATAAAGAGTTGCGGGGGGCCTGGAGCCTATCCTCGTGGCACAAGGCGGAGTACACCCTGGATGGGGTGCCAATTCATTGAAGGGAGCACACATATGCATGCTCATTCACGCACTACAGGCAATTTGGGAACGCCAGTTAGCCTAATCTGCATGTCTTTGGACTGTGGGAGGAAGCCGGAGCATTTGGAGGACACCCACCAAGCACAAGGAGAACATGCAAATTCCATGCACACAGACCCGAGGTGGGAATCGAACCCATACCGTGGCGGCGCAAGCCGACGGTGCTATCCACTACGCCACCGTACCGCCTCCATGTGCTATTAAATATTTGATGTTTCTAATTAACGGTATATATACTTTATTGGACAGGAAATTGCCTCCTCTGCCTTCCTGGTCACGTTGAGGTCTCGGTACCATTGGAACAGCTCATAAACAACAACAGCCATGTTCCTGCTGAGGTTGCAAGAATTATGCAAATTATTTTGCATTTAAAGGAAAAGGATTCTCATTGGATCTTAAAAAAAAAACAGGCTAGACACTTTCACGGTGCTGTTTTTCCCATAAAAGGGAAATTATGGCACGGATCGAATCAGGTATACTGTAGAAGCCAATTGTACCTGAACTCCGAACTGTTTAGAATGTAACACTATATTATCCTCTGTCCCACATAGCTACAGCTGACGAAATAGGAAGGCACGTGAGAGCATTGCTCTGGACATTTCTTTTTGAAATATGAATAATATTAGGGATGGCGCAAGGATTGACTACCTTGTTCTTGTCTTATCTTTGTGGTTAATGGTCCCTCGTAAATCGGAAAGTGAAAATAAGCAAGTTAACCAAGGTACGGAAAATAATAATAATAATAATAATAATAATTGGAATGCTGGCCAGTGAGGAGGGTGGAGCAATCGTTCCTGTGCATGTTACAAATTGATTATGCCTAATGTGAAAGCGCCCTTGATTACTCTCATCAGCGCTCTCCCTTGTTCTCTCTCTCTCTCTCTCTTTTGTTTCTGCTCACTCAGAGAGGCACATTCACATACTGTATACTGTACCGTCTCAGCGATACAAACACTCTCAGACACTCCGGCCTCAACAGGGAATCTTCTGCTGAGGGGGAAAAAACGCCTTCAGCCGAACGCCGCCAAAGAACCGGAGAAATGATATCAGAGTGAACCGATCCACGGCTTCCATTTATTTACACCAGAGGGATGAAAATGAAACGAGTGTTCCTTTATTTCCGAAATCTTTCCTGCACAACCACTTAGAGCATCTGCAGTTGAAAACTGATTTATTCCTCCAGACCTTAGACAGCTGGCAAGGCCTCCATTTTCCTCTCTATTTTTGATCACAACATGGTGTTTGGGAGCTCACTTAGCAAGATGGCTATCCAAGGAAACAGAGGCAACCTGCAGGAGTGCATCTGCTCTGAGGTCATGTTAGATTCTCTACATTAGGTCTTACTGAAAAGGGCTGTGATGTTAATGGTTACTATAATTTCTCTCTCTCTATCTTTTTTTTAATTTTATTTTTTTAAGGAAACTAGATGTGCGTAATTAATGCTCTGATAATCAGTGTTGCTGTACGGACTTTATTGAATGAGGAGAAAGACGGAAAAGTAAAACGACTATTAAGAGAGAATTACTTTTGCTATTGTCCTTCCTCATCCATCTGCCTGAACCTCTCCCTTTCACCAGCTTGTGCTGAAGCTCATGCACACACCTCATGGGAGAAGCATTTTTTTTTAAATATATGGGCTTGTTGTTAATTGCAATGAAACAAAGACTGCTATTTTTAAAAACCAGCCATGTTTAATTGCCAATTGTTTCACCGTGCTGAAATGCTCAGTGAGCCTTGGGTGGAGCGTCTGAACCTGAAAATATCTTTGCTTAATCTCTAGCTTCATTTACATTAGAGTGAGCGTGCTATGGGAAAAAAGGAGTCAGCAGCCCACACCCATGGTCTGCCCCAAAGCAAGTTTCTTCAAGTTACCTC
Organism: Clarias platycephalus; assembly: GCA_030068275.1. Lineage (NCBI taxonomy): Eukaryota > Metazoa > Chordata > Actinopteri > Siluriformes > Clariidae > Clarias > Clarias platycephalus. The sequence goes on along the minus strand of JAQQZT010000016.1, from coordinate 13,729,247 downwards.
AACAGGAAGTTCTTTGCATAATTAAAATGGGAAATCACTGCAGAGGAAATGGTTTGTAGACATACTTATGGCAGTTATACTAAGTTCCTTTCCTTGTTTCGTCTTTATCTATCTAACGTGCGAGACCTTGCTAGGACTTTTTCCTCACTCGCTGGAATGTGACCGAGCGGACCAATGAAAGTTCACAATTAAAAGGTCCAATTATCATTAAGCAGACTAAGCAGAACTAAGCAAATGTGTTCACATTCGGAGATCATTGGGAACCGGGCCGAGGCCCACCTTTTGAAGTGGTCTCGGTTTTCGCACCGAGGTTCGGATGGCAGCGTCAGGTTTGTCAAGTGAACCGAACTAACAGAGCCACCATACCAGACTTCGTTTTAATCAAACCAAACATGCAAAGTGTGAACACACCCTAAGTTTCTTCTACGTCTCTTTGCATAGAAGGGGGTAGATGTTGATGGGAACTGCTGAAAAGGTTTGTCTTGTTGTTGTACCTTACTATACAAACTCAGGAACACCCTCAACTGAGTATTCCCTCATCTCAACGTCATGTTCAGGAGCGGCATGCTTTTAAGCTTACAATTAAAAACTTGGTAATCAAGTCCCCAACTTGGCATCACCTTCTTATTACTTGTCCATTAAGGTGCTGGAGCCAAGTAAATAAACAAGAGGTCAGGAATTTTTATATACTTTCCAGCCACTAAAAGAGGGCAACCGTATAAATTTAGTGGTGTTTGGCATGGCATCAAAATCAGATGAGGGTGAACACTATGGAAGTCAATTTTACTGCTACATGATATCAAGTACAACTTACTGTAAAATGTAATCACCCTTATACTTAACATTCATGAAAACACACCGTCTGGCCAAAAACAAGTCACACATTCAAATTTCATTCACTCATCTTTAGCTTTGATTACAGCATACATGTGGTGGCCAGTTCGTGTGTGGAAATGAACTCTTTCACAATTTGAGTCCTGGAATATGTATGCCTGTTTCATCAGGGGGGGAATTACATCGTGTGCTTTTTGGAAATGATTTTACTTACATAGCTATAGTTTTCATTGTTGATTTTTTTTTACCAAGGAATTCCACCATGTGTTTAAACCCTTAATACTCTAGTGGGACAAATCAGTGAAAGCAACACGGCATAGGTCAATGACAGGGAAAAAATATATTATTCCTATTAATATATATTGGAAATTTATGTGGAGATTTCTACTTGCCTGAATGAGTAAAATTGTAGTGTTAGACCAACCACTCGTCCAACATAGTCCTCAATTTGCATTGCATTGGCTCATCCTGCAGTGCATTCTGGGCCTGAAGTGTCATGCCTCACCTCAATGCTGTAACATACACTGATCACACATAACATTAAAACTACAGACAGTTAAAACCAACAACAATGGGTATTATACAGGCAATTTGGGAACGGTACTTACTTAGCCTAATCTGCATGTCTTTGGACTGCGGGAAGAAACCGGATTACTTAGAGCAGTGGTTCTCAAAGTGTGGGGCGCGCCCCACTAGTGGGGAATACAGACATGACAGGTGGGGCGCAATGAA
>JAQQZT010000016.1:13708659-13720860 GCA_030068275.1 Clarias platycephalus | reverse complement strand
TTTGACTGTCCATCATACTACTACCACCACCATGTTTGACTGTCCATCATACTACTACCACCACCATGTTTGACTGTCCATCATACTACTACCACCACCATGTTTGACTGTTGGTTTGATGTTCTTTTTTATGAGAAGTTGTCATGGCGACACAGCTGAGACTGACCAACAAACACAAGTTCTTTTTATTTATTTTATTGAGTTACAGCATGTAACACTAAATCACTAAATTTCAGCTGACTTTAGATCCTTACTCCACCTCTTTAATTAAAACAGGTCACAAGCAGTGATAGATTGTAACTGTATTTATAATAGTTTATAATTGGTATTTCCAATGTCTAAAAGTGTGAATAACAAGAATAATACGTACCTCTGTTAATAGCAGGTGTATTATCTGCCCCAAACTAAAAGATATTTATCACCTTAGACTTCTTGCCCAAATTTTTAATATACTTTATCCATGTTAATTTTCAATCAAAAAGTACTCAAAAAAGTCCAGATTGCAAAATCTCTTCACCTTCTCTTCTTTTTCTTATACAGTGTCTAGTTTTCTTTCTTATAAATGGAAAAATTTGAATCCCCAGCTTGCACCCCATTCCTCCACCTGTTTAATTGCATCTTGTAATTTCTGGGTAATAAACTGCGCTGTTACAGGGATTTCCCGATACTATTTGGAATATTCTCAAAAATATCATTCATCATTACTGTAAAAAAAAACCCATTGGCCTTAATAGTCCCCTGCGGAGTCCCAATTTATACATTACATTGTTTAGAGACCTCCGATCCTATTTTCACTTGGATTGTTCTATCCTTCCAAAAAGTCCATAATCCAATTAAGCACGTTCCCTCCAATTCCCACTACATAAAGTTTGATTAACAATCCCTTTTTCCATTACAAATCATATGCCTTCTACACATGAACAAATACAGTACTACAATCACTGCCTTTTTGTTTACTTGGGCTCTCCTTATCTCATTTTATAAACACAGCACTGGATGTGTGTGTTTCATGGTGTTTCTTCCTCTCATAAAGCCACTTTGGTAGGCTGCCAGTTTACCTCTTTTTTCCTTTCCTAGCAGGTATATTAATCTGTCATTAACCATACTGTACATTCCATGATTTTGTATATACCAGATGTTTGCTGGCACCCTTTTCTGGTTTTCTTACTTGTAATGTTACTGCCTCTTTCCAGGATTATGGTTGTGGTCCCTCTTTTCAGTTTTTGAGCACACTATAGCATATGTCATCTGTCCCGGGTGATGAGCTTCTCATCCTATCCGGTGCTCTTTAACTCTCTCATGCTAAATGGGGCATCTTGCACAATACATTTTTCTTTTCTGCTTAGCAGACAGTGTTTTGCCTCTTCTCTCTTCCTCAGAGAAGTTACTGGAGCAACTCACCTTTGCAAATGTGCTTGCCAGCATCTCTTTTCTTAGCATTTTCACATCCGTTGTTCTGTAAGTACTGGATAAACCCACTCACTTACAGTATATCTACTCCCCTATCTGAGTTTTCTTTCTATTGTGTCACAATATTCTCTCCAGTATGCTCTTTTTTCGCCGCTCTTATTGTTCTCCTTACTATCCACGGGTTCATTTGTTGTTTGCATTGAAATATGCGTTGATCTAAATGCTTTTAATCCTGTTTCGTACTGCTTTTTTCACTGTTCATTCCATCATGGTACTTTTTTTCTTTCCCTTCATGCCTTTACGTTTTGGATATGCTCTCTAGCACAGCCTCTATTATAGCCCTGCTTTATTTGATCCATCCTTGCTATGCTAAATTCCATTTCATCTGAATGAGATTTCTATCACCATTATACTGAAATCTTTCCCAATTAGCATGTTCTAATATTTGCCTAAATAATTGAGAGAATGGAGCGAGAAGAGAAGATTGACTTGTTGCTCGTTCTTTTAACATAAATCGTTCAACCATCGCCACGATTCTAAAGAACAAGATCATGGAACTTGTTCGTTTTATACTGTGCATAGCCAATTGTTATTGTCCTGGTACCTAGACAATGTTTGTTGGACTTAGGAACAAATTCGACTTACGAACAAGCGTTCGTAATTCAGGGTTTTTTTCTAATTATGTTTGCTGAAATTTTTTAATAATACCGTAAACAGTTGTTAACCCAGTTACAGTAATTTGAGCAACCTCTTTAGTTATTTAATTAGATTTTCCACATGCAAATTAAGCAACTAATACGTGTTCCAACACGGTTGTTTAATCTACTTGCTGCATCCGTAAGAGCTAAAAGATTTGTTTCGAATTGAAGCTTATTCATTACTTATTATGTATTTGCTTATTTACATACAAATCAAGACTTTTTTTTGTCGAAGTATTTTGTGCACTTTAGTATTCCACCCCAAAAAAAGTGCTAATTAATTAGTACAATAATATATTTTTACAAGTACATATTCTTCTGTTAATGTCTGACAGTAGGTCATGTATTAACTATAATGTGATGTATTTTATTTATTCCCTTTTCTGTCAAATCTATATATCCACAGTATACCCATATTTCCCATAGAATCTCAGACCTATATATCACACCTATAAAGTCACACCGATATGAGATAAATATTACACCTACTGTATATGAGATACGTTTCTTGTGGAGAAGTGTTAGACATGCCATGGAAAAAACTTTTAATAATTTAACTTTTAAAACGAAATGTTGGGTATTGCATCAAATTTCACTTAAGCCCCCAACCCTCCCATCACTGCGTCAGGGATAGCTCATTGGCTAAGGCATTGGTCTACAGCTTGCCAGGTTCAAACCCCGCACCTATGAAGTTACCACTGTTGGGCTCTTGAGCAAGAACCTTAACCCTCAACTAATGTATAATGAGATAATGTAAGACGCTCTTGATAAGGGTGTCTGCTGAATGCCGTAAATGTAACCAGAGAAAGACATTCACTCACAGCACCCTGAGTGTGTGTGTGTGTGTGTGTGTGTATATTGAATGATTGTGGCTGAAAAGCGAATATTAAATTCATGAGTGCTAAAATAAAAGTTAAGTCACGTATACTGCCTGTCTGTATCCTTCCTCCTTGTCTGTATTTTTTTTAAACAACAATTTTATCATAAATGCTGAAAGGCTTAATACTGCAGTATGAGCAGTAATCAGTAATATCAAATGATTTGATAATGATCCCCCTAATATGATAAATGCCATAATAAAGCAGAAAACACCAAAAAGGTCTATGGAAGTTTCTCAAATTTGACAGTCTGTGTATATTTTTTCCTCATTGCAGTATTGCAAACAATTCCGTTTCTTCATCTTACATCTTACAATGATGGCTCACTCAGTTTATATAAAAACATGAGTACGACCAATGCTGACAAGATGACTAACCTTACCAAAATAAATTTTTTTCATAAGACATGCCTGATAACATTCCCAAGGCCAGTAGAATCCTGAACGCTTTTCATTGTGGGCCATGATCAATAACGCAAATCCCTATAATAAGCATTATATTATAAACATCATAAGAAATGTATACACATTACAGGAGGAGAGATCCGTAGTTGATATGCCAGGAAATTTGTCTAGACTTGGTATTCTGTAAAGTGATTACATTATGATATCTTTGATGACTTGTTAAGTTATGCGGCAAGAGAATTTTGTCCAAGTACCTTCAAGTAATATGCAAAGTCTAGTAAGTAGAATTTTAAAAATCAGGAAGCTTTTGTCTCTGTGTGTGTGTGTGTGTGTGTGTGTGTGTGTGTATATGTGTGTACACTGTATATATGTATAATATAGGTGTTGTCAATCGATTAAAATTTTTAATCTAGTTAATCACAGTCAGTCTGCGATTAATCACAGTTTCTGATTTATTTGTATTATAAATGTGCAGTGTTGGAATAAAAAAAAAAAAAGCATAATAAACTGATCAGAGTGTGAAGTTTTATAATATTTCAAACATTTGTCAAATTACAATCTCTCAAATGTGACCTGCACTGCATGCAGTGGCCGGGTAGTAGGGAGTGTGGCAACAAATCAATGGCGGGCCTCGAACCCAAACCCCTGACCTGAAAATCAACAACATAGAGCCTTAATCACCTGAGCCACCACTCCCACAGCTTACATTTAAAAATAGTTTCCCTTATCCAAACTTCCATCTAGAAGCTTTTTATAATGAAACTTGTTGTTCAGCATACCTGATGGTTACTCAGTCATCTTATTACCTGCGTTAAACGTGCTACTATCACATATAGCCGTTGCGATTTGGGAAGCCATTCGGGTCAAATTTGGTCATATGATTAATTTTTGTAAAAAAAAAAGTTACAATTTCTAGATTAATCAAATGCGTTAAGGCGTTGATATTGACACCCTTATATTTAGTCAACTGATTCATTATTTAATTAGCGATTATATTGTAACATTAGCCACTGCAATAAGTATCTTTCCGATTGAGTGCCTTGTTCAGCTGTGCTACATTTTCAGTCTTGCTGACACTTTGTTTCTGCACGATGTTTTCGTGTTTTGCTCGTCAAACCTTCTTTGTGGATGTCAGTTTATACTGCCAAGGTCAGCTAGTTCCACTAAAGTTGCAGACAAATCCATAGGCAAAAGAGTGCAGTAGAGTCTATTTCTTCCACCATCTGGCTGCCGTAAATGGTCTGAATCTTCTGCATTTTAATGCCTTGGTTGATGCACAGGGAACACTGAGATACGGTTTAGATGCTTCCAAGCTGCTGATAGTTCTTTATTGCAGGTCAGAAGTTCATGGCCTTTCTGAAATACTCAGCCCCCAAGCAGCAGTTGGTCAGCAGTGATTAGACTTTGCCGGCTTCTTCTGCAGAAAACGACCATGAAGGGGATTTAAAGGGCACAGATATAATAACCTGCACATTAGAGTCATGTCTGTTGTGTGCTTTAGATTTATTGATTGTATTTTTAATACATTTTTTAGAGAGTAAAATCTATCTTTCGGAAAGATATTCCAAAAATACATCCATTTCAGTGGAGTGGGTCGGATTATAAAACTATATACATACAGTATAATACCTCATTAAAGATTCGTTATTGACAAGCAGTCAGTTCTGTTCTTCGCCTAGTCTTTTTCTTGGCTCTGTTTGTTTCTGCCTTGATTTTATTCGAAATGCCCGTGAGTGGGCTTGTCTCCAGCCTCTTTGCCACACTGCACTGTACACAGAGAAGGAAAAAATGCTGACACAGGAGAATAAAATAAACATGTTTGGCAGGCACACCCTTGAAGGGTTCTCTGTTGGTCAAGCCCATTAAATTTTTTATTATTTCCTCTGCGCGGTATACTGTCTTGCTTAACCCGAAACAGCTGGCTCCGTGCTGTCTGATTAAATCCACCGCTAGAAACCGCGCTAGACATCTGCGGTTATATTTCTGTCCGAACACCTACTGCAAACAGGTTCTTCTTTTCAGCGCTAAACCTGACGGGCAAATTGCGATGACGTGCGAGTAAGATTTCCTAAAAGTTTCCAGAAGCAAAGGGAGAGCATGGGCGTCATAGCTGCTAAGAAAGCATTACGCGCGACTACATTGGCCGTGTTTCCCAAAACGGGCTGCACGACACATACAGCACTTACGAACTCATTTCCGTTTCTAAGTGCAACTTTGTCTTTCAGCCTGATGCACTTATCATCCTGATCCATTATTATTTTCTGGCCATGCCGACATCCATAATACCATCCTTGTTGATTCATCGTCCACATCCCGGCCTGCTGCCAAAAGCTGCATTCCTTTAACTCCAATTGGATTTTCCTCCAATAGTTACCATAATAATGCATTCAAATTAGGGCCGAATCGAAAAAATTCATCAAAACCGACATGAAATCTTTCCATTTTTTCCATGTTCATTATTTTTATTTGCTTAGTTACTTGTTTTTTTATGTTAAAACATCGATAAAACCATGTTAATACTTTCCCCACTGTGTGCTCATGTAAAACACTATCGTATGTGAAGTCACATGACCCAGTCTCGTCCAGTCTGCGACATGGAAGCAACACGGAGGAGAACTCTTTCGTTAAGAAAAAATACCCCACCTTTATATAATTAAGCACCGTACAAATAACAACAAAAACAGGATTAATCATTCAATAAAGTGTGATATTAAGTTTCAGGTCATCACTCATCACTACTTCACATGCATTTCCTTGGCCAATACCTCTGTAAATTGCAACCTTTCCTGACAAATAGACAAAATGGGAAACTTATTTTCTACGTTTCTTTTCAACAATGTTAGAAAAAACAAAAAAACTGATAAAAGCCCAAATGAAACAAGAGGAAAGACAGAAAGGGAAAAAGAAGGCGAGAGATCTAAATGAAATGCTGTAAGCACTGAGCACTGCTCTGAGGTTGTTGCATCAATGGGAATGATTCATGGGAGAAAAATGTAGCTTGTGTTTCTTTAAGAGCACTGGGCTGTCTGCAGAATGCATTAGTCCGACAGAGCAGACACAGACTGGGGTGGAGGGAGGTGCCTGACCCAGTTGGTGGTGTGAGGGTGGGGGGTGTTAGGAAGGAGGCTGGAACAGCCAAGTCTCGCCTCCTGGCTAGACTGCTGAAAGTTATTATTGAGTTCCTGTGCAGAGGGTCCACTCCCTTTGATACTAGTGTCTCTTTAGGCTGTGCTCACTTGCTTCCTTGCTCTGTCTAAGTGTGTGCGTTGGACTAGCACTGGACTTCTACAGTTAACACTACATTACTTATGACCCATAAAGAATAATCAGATTTTGTCATTTAAATCTTAAAGCTCTTCGTGTAGTAGAATGCGTTTTAATTACATTTTAGAAAAGACAAATGCGCAATTTTTCGCCATAGCCTGTCAACAAACTTATGTACTGTATGCCTTCGTTAAAAAAAAAATTTTGGCTTAAAACATATATATGCGAGCCACGAATGCACCGCTGTCTTCACTTCTTCATCTGAAGTGAATCTTTCTCCTCGTAGGGCTGCTTCCAGGGGACCAAACAGGTCCAAGTCTGATGGAGCGAGATCAGGACTATAGTACTGATCATCACCAGTAACGATTCTCTTTAAGAGACTTTCACCTTCCTTAGAGTATCAGTCCAAATGCGGTTTGCAGATATCCAAACGCTCTCGTTTATGCTCTTCTGCTCTTGTTTCGGCACCACCAGACCACAAAAAAACAAATGAATGCACGCTGCTCTGCTTTCGTGCAAATCACAAGTGGGGCATCCATTTTCGCTCGAAATGAACTGATATAACCTGTTCTCACCTGCACAGCGGTGTCTAGGGAGACAGTAGCCATGAACGGAAAGTGCAGCAGTTTTAATATAGCGTAGAGTGCAGATGACTTTTGACTTTTTTCGACACCTCCTCATGCGTGTGTGTGTGTGTGTGTATATGTGTGTACATAAATATGTGTGGAGTATAAAATATTACAATGATGAATTATGCAGGGTGCAAAAATGCATAGTAGATAAAGCAGGCTGTATATTACAGTATGTCCAGAATAAATATGGGAGGAATATACTGTAGTGCCCGATTTTGAGTTGCTTTATGTCTCTATCTGATTTGCAGTGAAATGCAAGAATGAAAGGCCAATTCTTTTGTTCAAGTTCAAACATGAGTGCATGTGATTTCAAGTTTCTTTTTCTCAGCAGATCTTTTCTTTCTCCACATTTGGGTTGGTAGGGGTTTGTTTGTTGGTAGGACTTTCGTGGCTCATCTCTATGTCTTTGCAAATTCCAGTCTGCCATCTTGTAGTGTGACCTCTACGGCTTGCGTTCATCTCCTCCCAGAAACTCCTGAGTGTGATTGTGATACCTTCATTCAAGCCCTGTAGAGTCTTATGATGTCATATTTTGTTTCGGAGGTGTTCTTTACAGGTTTCACATCTGTATCATATACCAGATACCATTCTTTACAGATGTGCATCGTCTGCTTTTGTTTCCATTCCAGATTGTTGTATTGGCTGTGGCAGAGTTTGTGGCATGGTCTCTGGTCAATGTCCCTTCTTTTCTCAGGTTCAAAATGGTTTTCGGTTCTCCAACAGACAGCTTTCTGTTCTTTATGCTGGTTTATCAACTTCACCACAGGGTATACGAGGGCAACAAGAAGCCATTGCAGTCACATGTTCCAATGTGTTTGATTACTTGAAAAATTAGTTGGTTCAAACACTTGCGGAAGAATACTTCACGCATACACCTTTGTGATTTCCCTATGCCCCCCAAGGCATCTCCGCTCTTTTTCAAAGCGCAATAGCTTTGGCAATTAATGCTGATTGCACCCCTACTTCACTCCATATTTCTCCATATTGTTTTTTTACCTAACAGCGTCAGTTGTACCTGACTGGATTATGAAAATACCACACATTAAGCAGAACATATGTTTGGTTCATTATGTTTAAGGAATGTCGATCGTGATTGTATTTGGGTTGCCTGCCATGTATGCCCATTTGTAAACTTGTTGCCAGTGCCCCGGCCTTACAGTACATTGCATGTGTGGTTTTGCCCAGCTGCTTGTTACCACCTCAAGCTGTGCAGCTGTGGGTGTGTCATGCACTGGTTCTTTTGATGTGGCCATGAATGAGAGCCACATCGTGGCTGCTTTGCTCACAGATCTCCCAGCAGCTGCAGCTCATGTATGAAAAGGGCGTGGAGGTGCAGACTGTTATGACTGGGGCACCTACTGCACTTCAAGCCTCAGTGAAGGAATATGAACAGACAGAATGCCTTTGTTCGGGAAGGCAGCAGCAGCGTCAGGTTTTGCGAAGAGGCAGTTTGTCTATTTGTATGTGGAGGCAGCAGGATGTGATGTTATCAGGAGTCAATTTAAAGATACACTTTTTTACTTTTGTCGCGCGTTTTCAAAATAGTTGACGCACTATATGAACGCCAAGGGTATCTAGCTAACCAGAGTGTCTCTTTTTCTTTTAACCAATTCCGCATCAAAGGAATTTGCTCCGGAGGATTAGAATAATGCCATAGTAACCCACACCTCTTGACAACGTAACTAAGCATATTTGTTAAAAGGGAGGCGGTTAATAATGCACGTTGGTGGTTACGTGTCATGCTGAGCCATCTGAAACCTGGGCAATATCTCCCCCTTGTGTCTGAACATTTACAAAGCCTTCCATCCACACGTCCATCATACTGATTTTATTCAAGTTGAGGTAACGATGGATCTAATAAACACTGGGCACGAGGCAGGAATAACTCGATGCGGACGCCAGACCACCGTAACCCCTTTGAACTGATAATAATTGCAGCTCATCAGCTGAATATTACTCTCAGTAAACCTGAACCGCAGTTAAACCCAGGTAATTTGTCCCCCCTGTCAGGATCTCGTGATTTCCCCGGACAAGTCTTCACAAGATCACATGTGACCTAGGGGTAAACATGGACAATGAACAGTCGTTTTCCTCTCCCATTATCTGGCCCACTCATGTTGATTTTTCATCAGAATGATTCAATGATTCACACCAGACTCTCAGGTACTTATTCAGTCCCCTGTCTGATTTCAAGCACCAATCATACCACACTGTGTACCAAGCTTCCTCTGGTCCTCAAGTAGCGTTTGACTGATCTCATCATCTCTCAGTGTCCAAGGAAGGGGAGCCATCAAGACTCTACTCTGTTCTGGCACCTACTGTATGTGAAGGAATGAACTTCCTCAGATCAGCTCTGTCGACAATGGGTTACGACCTACTTCTGATCTACTGCTAAATAATAATAGTAGTAGTAAAAGTGGCGGCATGGTGGCTTAGTGGTTTGCACTGTTGACTTGCACCTCCAAGGTCTGGGTTTGATTCCAACCGTGGGGTCTGTTTGCATGTTCTCCCTGTGCTTGGTGGGTTTCCTTCAAGTACTCCGGTTTCCTCCCAGTCCAAAGACATGTATGTTAGACTAATTGGTGTTAACATATTGCCTGATTTAAGTGTGAGTGTAAATGTTGACCAGAGGTCCTACCATGTTGTAAAAATAGGAATAAACGCAACGGTCATCATTGGCCTCCACGATCAATAGTTGGACTAAAGAGGTTCCTGGATGGATGGATGGATGGATGGAGTAGTTGTTATTGTGCCGTTCAGTGCACTTTCGGTTACCTTGCAATACCTAAACAAATGATATTAAAGGAAGACACAAATTAACTAGCATACGCACACAAACAGTATTTATTGTATAGTATTATATAAGAAGAAGATTGTATACATTATGTTCTCACAAGTTTAAGGTTCTAGCTTAATTGTATACCTCAGGTTACTGTGACTCAAGTTTTGAACGCCTCTCGTTCGGTTCAGCTTGGTTCGTTCGCTTGTATGCCGGACTAAAAGCATTTTTTTATATATAAATTAACATATTAATGGTTTTATTGGAGACAAATAGGTCTTTATATATACCGTACACTGCTTGGCCAAAAAAAAAAGTGGTACACTAATATTCCATTGGACTGCCTTGTGTTTGATTACAGCCATGGCACCATTTTAAAAAGCTTACCCAATTTCACAACATCTATAAATTGCATTAATTTCTCTGAAAGATCTTGTTTTGATGATGGGAGAATCAGACTGCTGAAGATAGTCTTCTCCAGCACACACCAAAGATTTCCAATGGGGTTAAGGTCTGGAGTTTGTGGTGGCCAATTCATGTGTAAAAATGATGTCTCATGCTCCCTGAATCACTCCTTCACAATTTGTACCCGATGAATCTTGGTACTGTCATCCTGGAATATGCTCTTGCCATCAGGGAAGTAAAAAAAAAAAACAATACAGTGGTAGTAAAACCCAGATCAGGTAGGTATTCAGGTAGTGAGTGGACCTCATTTTTTGGATTTATAGACCTGACCAACAGAAGCAGCCCCAGATTATAACACTGCCCCAGTTGGCTTGTACAGTAGGCAGTGTGAATGATGGATGCATCACTTCATTCGCCTCCCTTCTCACCTTGATGCACACATCACGCAAACTAGTTATCTCAAGACTACACAGCTGTTTAGTCCCAGTCCCTTGAGTTCTATTCACACAGGACGTGTGGAAATTTCTCCAATTGCCAAAGCATGGCACTTCTCTGAGCTCCCCATATATATATATGTTCCATATATACATGACTATAAAAATTTTTAAAAATCTAACTTTATTCTATATTTAAGTCAACAGGAAACATGTTTTGTTGAGGTTACCAACTTAACTTAATTTCTCGTCAAATTAAAAAGGGGGTCGTCCAGAACAAAACATGTCGCACCACTATAGTAGTCATTATGGACCTGTTTGTCATACAGTATTATATTACTATAGCATTTGCACCAGTCTGTATATTAATTTGATAACTAATCACTTTTCATCTTCTACAGGAACATAGTCCCATTCCAACCAAGAAGCCCAAACAGGAGCTTTCGTGTTCCTCATCCAAGGACAAAGAAAAGCAGGCAGAATGGTTACAGTGTCTGGCAACATCTGCAAACAAGGTATTTGTCCAAATCTTCTTCTGTCTCTGTATAGCGCCACAAAAAAAAAATTATGTCCTGTGGTTGATTTCGTGAGCTTGTACTTCCTCTCTCTCTCTTTCGCACACACTCACTCACTCACTCTATTCTGGTCTTCTAATTATTATTTCCCATCTCAAAGCAACACACCAACATTAATTGACCACATTCTCCTCAGGTCTGCAGCCTTTCCCATTTATGTGATGGGAAATGTGATGTGTTGCCAGCTATTTTCAATGAAAAATAGCTAAAGCCAGGTGGAAAATTCTCTAAATGATGGCACACAGCAATTTATATATTCATTATGTCACCACACAGTATTTCCATTACAACTAGCAGCTGGAAAGAAAAGGCGGTGTGCATGGAGTATATTAGTAAGAGCCAAGTACAGGTCATTTCTGCCTTTAGGCTGCTGGAGCCAGGGGTGGCGCCTCGTGCCAACTAACATTCGCTCTTGGCTGTCCTTAAAGCTCCAGTGTACAAACCACAAAAGGAATAAACATTCAATCCAGGATGAATGTCATAAATCTCTCCTATGAAATTTGTGTCTATAAAAAAAATACATATAAGGCCTTGTAGTAGCCATCAGGGAATAAAAAATGTTTTAAAACGGCGTTAAATTTTTGGATAAACGAACGCGCTCTGAACGTCCTAGACGTTTATGTTGCGTTTTGTAGCGGCGCTCGCTTGACTTCTACACTGGCGTTCGTTTGTCTCTGTCTAACGCCAGCCTGCAGCCCAAATTGTAGTTTGTGTGTTAACCT
>JAQQZT010000016.1:13693411-13705352 GCA_030068275.1 Clarias platycephalus | reverse complement strand
GTAACACACTCGGAGGAAAGCGCTAGCCGCTCCTTCCGCGTGCGCGAGCTCACAGACGCCCCTGATTGGCTGTTGAGCCGTGATCAGACACGTATAATCTGAGAAAGAGAACACGCTCTGGTTTATCGTCTGTTTATCTTCTGAATATGCAGTCGATGTAAAAACAAAGAGTGATAAATGTAAAAATGGTGATCGAATTAAAAAGGGGATGAGTTACTGTCCCATCCTTTAACAAACTGTAGGACTCAAATATCAAGCGAATATACTTTTAGTCTGCACTCTCCCTGTGAGAAGAACAGTTATCTCTAGGACAGATGAATGTGTTTTGATTCAGATTAAGGTATCTGACTCCAAGACATTTAATTCCAACTCCAAAGAATAACCATGGCTACTCCATAGCAGCTACTAAGAATAACACCTCGCTTTTGCCAGATACACTTAATTGCCAACTGCTTTTTACTCCATCATATTTAGCTTTATTGTATAAAAAAGGGTTTTCTGCTGCTCTCAAATTAATGTTTTGGAAAGATCTGATTTTAAATCAATCTCATTTTCTTTTTTATCCATCACTGTTTGTTTTTACATCTCCTTAACATCTGTATTTGGCAGATAACTCAGCAGATAGATCTCACACATCTGCACTGGCCTTTGTGTAAAAGTGCATTTTTACAAAGAACTTTTCTTAAATTAGACGTGTCGGCTGTTACTGTAACGAATTGAAGTTCAACAATGTGGTACCTTCTAAAAAACGAACACACTCAGCAAGTGAGGAACACACTCCTCCAAGAGTGTTACAATGCTTCCTAATGGTGCATGAGTGGCAGTTTGAAAAGATATGTGGCATGGGGGGGATCAAACTATTTTCTCTTGCTTTTTTTATCCATTCTGGAGCTGTACAGATGCAAAAATATGATTATTGCAAAATATTGTTCAAATATGCATGGACCTGACTTGACTGCCCAATTATGTTAGACCTTGTTCTCAACATACTGTATCATTGCAAACTAAAACTGTAATTTAAGGTTTACGTATGTTAAAAACATATTTACCTGTTTCTTTTACTCATCGGTTTAATCAGTTTCCTGTGTTTGTGTCTATTGTTCTAGTGCCTTGTTCCCGCTCGTTCACTAATGAAGGGGCTGTGAAGCAGTATGAGAGCATCCACAGACCTACAGCCACCCCTGGCTCAGAACTGGAGGCGCTTCAACAGATGTTGTACAGCAACCTGAGCTCCAAAGAGGCCAGAGAGAGGTTCCTGCAGGAGATTATGCATATGCAAGTTGAACAGGATATAAAGCTTAAAGAGGCTTTGCAGGCCAAGCGTAGCCTTCAGCAGGTACATCTTTATTTTGATGAGTTTTGGATAAATATCTAACTCGTATGTAGATAAACCTGTGTCTGACTAGCGTCGTCACCGCTAAGAAAGCTATTTGCCACTTTCGGCCATGAGTTTAAGGCATCGCCATGGCTGAACCATTTGAGATATCAAAAATCCCTTTGCAATTTTGCATCCTCCATATCTTGTATCCATATTGGCCCGGTTTGGTGGTGATCATCTAAATCCCCTATGAGGAGTATATCAAAACCCATTGGGTGCATTATGCTAACAAATCAAAATAACTGACTTCCTGTTGAATAGAGGCAAAAGTTGTTCAGCTCAATGAGATCTAAATGCGTACTGAGTTTTACATGTATACATGCCAGTATGTATGAGCTACAGTATGTAGCAAAATCCGATGTGAGGGATCAGCGCCCAGCATATGAATACCATCCAAATGGTAGCAGATTTTAAACTTTGTGCTGATTATGAGATTTTGCGCATGTTACGACCCATTTAAAAATTTGAATACGTCCTTAGAAGAACGAGGAAGTTCTTCACATGACATCATCACTATTAGTGCTATGACATCATAGTGCTTGGGCCCTAATTAGTCACATGCATATTTCAGCACAGGTCAATGCACAGGGTCCAAATAGGGTTAAGTAAAGCTTTACTCAACACTTCCACCAATGGCATTAAAACAAGCTGTGATTTGAATGCAAATGGATGAAGCCCAATGAATCTTCAACTGTGTCTGAATGAACCCCGACCCCAGTTAATCCAGGCTTTGTGATGATACATCAGTACAAACCTGTAGCAGGGTAGTTTTTCAAGATCTGATAAAGGAAGCAAATGAGAGGAAAATAATCAGAGGAAGCTAAATTGGGGTCTTTCGTCTGAGGTTATTTTTTATTTGTATATGTAAATATACATGTAAACAAAGTATGCATTAATAGCCATACAAATCTAATTTAAAGTTTCAAATGATTTGCCCATAATGGGTGAAAAATATTGGGCCGGTACAAATATTTGCCAACTGCTTTTGGCAATTACAGCTTGAGACATGTACAGTATAGTAAGAAAGTAGGATCGTATTCCTCAGGGTGGATGCAAACTTGCTTATGTAAAAAAACATTCGTAAGAGAGATTGCATAATCTTACATACAGGCATAAGTATAAAGCATAATCTCCAACCTTTTCAATACACTTTGTCCATCTGTCAACAAGCTTTTGTATAAATAAAATTAATCTGCGCACCCTGAATGTACCACTGTCTTCCCTTCTTCATCAGAAGTGAATATTCTTCCTCATAGTGGTGCTTTCAGTAGGTCAAAGGGGTCTTAGTGACACTTCTCAATTCTGCACACAGTCGTCACTAAATCACTGCATGCTGCTCTTCTTTCATGCAAATCACAACTGGGGCATCTATTTTTGTTCACACCGCAGTTAGAAATGAACTGATGGAACACGTTCACACCTGCACAGCAGTGACTGGGGAGACTGTAGGCTTGAACAGAAAACGCTGATAAGACAGTACGGCTGGCTGGGGGCCTGGCGAGAGCTGATTGGCCGAGCTCTCTCAGAGGGGAGGGATGAGAGGTACTTAGTGCTCCCACATTAATCACGGCTCTACAGCCAATCAGGGACGTCTGTGAGCTCGCGCATGCGGAAGGAGCGGATAGCGCTTTCCTCCGAGTGTGTTACGCCGCCCCAACGGTGCGTGAGCGAGCAGTTCGAAAAGATGCGGTTGGCTTTCGGAGGAAACACGCGAGAGTCTTCAGCCCTCCCGACTGGGAGTAGTAGCCTTGATGTGGGCGCCCCCTAGTGACGGGGAGGAACTTGATATGACTAAATTAGGGGGTGAATCAGAGGGGAAAAAAGAGAGTTCGGCTAACAGAAGTTTTAATATAAGCGGAGTGCAGATCATTTTTTAGTCACCCTCGTTTGTGTGTGTTTGGATGTGTGTGTGTGTGCGCGTGCGCTATCCTTATCATTTATTTTAATGTTTTCAGCTGTCCAGGCAATAGAACTTTAAATTGTTTGGGCCTTACTTATTCAAATGTGTCGGAAGTGATATAATGAAAATTCTTTCCCAAACATTTGTTTTTGGTTTGCTTTTGCATCAAACATTTACAGACAACTTATAATAATAATCAAATATTGATACATTTTGATATTGTGTGTAAATTTAATGTGGGTATATGCACTTAATTTTTATTTTTTACTTTTGCGAAAAAAATTGCGAAATTTCTGAGGCTTTTAATTTTTCTTGTTTCCGATCTAGGAGCTGGAGTTTTTACGAGTAAGTAAGAAGGGCCGGCTGTGGGAGGCTGTCGAGGCCAAGCATAACCTGCGAAAGAAGCTCGATCGTTTGCGCACAGAATGTGATCGAAGGGTACATGATGCCAGCGAGTCGTGTGAAAGACTGAAAAGGGAGCTGGAGCGTGAGCGGCAGAGGCACATGTGCGACAAAGGGTGTGAACCGAGCCAGCTGAGAGCCAAGTACCGTAAGCAGGTAAGACTGTGAACCTGATTATTTGAGACTGTTTATATGCGGCTTAGTAAAAACAGTTCTAATTTAGCTCCATCTCTCCATCGGCTTGTTATACGTTCCAGATCGAGGAGCTCCAGGTACAACTGCAGCAAGCCGAGGCAGATCGAGAACAGCTACGAGAGGAGCTGCTACGAGAACATGAAGCTCGGCAGAATCTGGAGCAAGTGGTGCGCCAACTCCAGGAGCAGCTCGGCCAAGGCGACCGGAAACAAGGCCACCCCAGCCCACTGCAGCTGTAGCAGGATATCTGGAGGAACATCGAGGATGCTATGTAATTAAAGGACTCCATAAACGTTCAAAAGCCTCAATTCATGGACATAATGAGTATGTAAAAAAAAAAAAAAAAAAAAAAAGGTTTATGGGTGGAAAATATCCAAGTATAAATGTATATTAGCTATACATTTTTAGACTGTATGAGTGGTGTATGAACCTCCCACACAGCCCTGATCTTAATTATGATACTGTAACGGTCCACTTGCTCTCAGATCAGCGAAGAGGACACTCACTCCAACACCGCAGGAGCGCAGCAGCACATAGGACTAATACACGTTCAGGTAGCTTTTTTTTTTTTTAGCTAATCCAATGAATTTATAATGTTATAAGCTATTTAACAACGATACTTGAAAATATAATGACTGCCTGGGAATGAAATGAGGTTTTTCTGGTAGTGAGACTACAATAGCAGATAGATGAACTGATCTATAAAACAAGAAGGCATCAAAATGCCAGATTATACACAAGAGACACAATATCCATACATATTATAATGATGTTTATTTTATTTTATTTCATTTTGTTATTTTCCATACAGTTAGCATGATTAACAGTACTACAGTATGTATGTCATGGGTGGGCTTTCATATAAATATCCAAATAGGGGTTTTTTTTTTCTGTTTATATTTTTAAATATCTTTATGTATTTAAAAGCCCTATATGATTTTTTTTAATACATATAGTTTGTTTCAAACTATACAGTAATTTCCGGTTCCAAACTCTTTCGCAAGTATTTTATGTTGTACGATGTTCACTTCTATATATAAAACGAACAGTATTGCATAGGATTTAATGAGTACTCTGTGAACAATGTTGCTGCAGACTGTTTCAGTGATCGATCAGAAGAACCGATATCTCTTTCCGCCGTGTGCGTAAATCGGCGATAGCAAACACTATTCTTATTCAAGCGTTCATTCATTTTAGTCTCCGGTTCTAAGACTTGTTTGTAAAAGGATGCTTGACAAAAACATTTTTACTTCTATACAAAAAAAAAAGTGGATATATTTTTTTTTACTCTACCAAAAAAAAAAAAAAAATTGCACTTTGGAAAAGAGAAATATACTCTTACACAATGCACAAATTTGTAATTGTTAATATTCTGCCCTCTAATATTGTCTTTCATATTTCAAGCAAGCAAGAGCTGGTTTAAAGTTTTTTCTTACTTTTGTTACTTAATGTAAATAACACTTATTACATATTAAAGGATAGTTATTGTATATAAGCTGGGCTTTACATGTTAATGCCCACCTACTACTTTTTTTTCTCAACCAATATATCATATTGATGTATAGAATTCTTATAATGTACTTTGGGGCAATGCTAGGTAATTATAGTCTTAGTCTATATGGAAATCAATTTTAATAACTTACCAAAGCTAATGTTTGAGGGGGAAATGCTTTTACTGGGTTTTACCTCCCATTCATACAAAAGACTCATAACTTTGGTAACTTTGTGCAGTTATTTAGCATAGTAAATTTTGATTCATTTTATTTATTCTGTAATTTTAACTACTTATTTCTGAACAGTTTTGCTTGCCTCTTAGTGTATTTTTTTTTTTTCAGCTCCAAACCCTTGAAGGTGTAATCCAATACACTAGAAATACACTAGTTCAGGCTGCTGGTGTAGTTTTGGTTGTTATGTGGCTCAAATTTGCCACTTGTTTTATGTTCTCTACATATAATACCCATTAAATAAAAATGACGATAATTGCACCTTTGTCTAATGTTTGTTCTACTTCCTGATTTTTTTTTTTTTTTATATATATACTTGAAATTCAACTTAAAATAAGTAAGCATGTGCATAAATACAATTCCAGGTTAAAAAATCCTACCACATTGATTTAACTAAGCGAATAGGAAAGAACCTTCCATAGGATAATTACTGCAGTGATTAATATGGTTCAGCTGGAATTATTCAAATTATTGTTCTGCAGCAAGAAAAGAAAACAACTAAGGAGATTGATGGAACTATTAAACTATTGGGTTAACTACTGTAAAACGCATTATTAAAATCTGGAAGGTTCGAGGAAGAAAATTTTTTTAATGATTGTGATCAGAGATCACGTAAACATTTGGTGAAATAAATAAATAAACTCACGACTATGTTTAATAGTGAACGTAAGAGCATTTCCACTTATACAATGTGAAGAGAACTCAATGCATTGGGACTTAATAGCAGTATGTCCTTAATTGAACCACTTATCAGTGGGGGTAATCAGAAAAAGGCTTTAACTTGCTAGGGAGCATGCTGGACCTGTTTAATTTTCAAGGTTAAAAAAACAATTCACTTTAACATATGGTAGCACAGTATATGTGATGACTAGATGAGGGATGCAGTGAGCTAATACATTTTGATAATTATCCACACATTAGAGGCGGTTTGTCTATGTAAGATGATAACATTACATTAATAAGAGGCAGATAGCAAGAGGTGTAAACAGTACATAAAGTCCTGGCTTTAAATTTAAAAAATGCTAATATTCATCTACACTGTGCAAGCTGTTTGCTGGACCACCTTGGCTTTAATTACTTTGTGCATTCCCCATGGCATTATTTTAACAACATTATGCAACATCACATAATGTATTTCCATCCAGACCTACAAATATTTGGCCAAGATCTTATCTTCTCAAGCACTTCCCAATGACTTTTTAATATCTAAAGGTCAGGACTCTCTAGTCCCCAATTGATGGGTGAAAATGATTCCTCATGCTCCCAGAACCACTATTGCTATTTAAGCCTTATAAATCTTTGCATTGGCTTCCTGGGATATGCCTTTGATGGAAAAACCTGGTCATTTAGTACATTCAGGTACTCAATTTACTTCATTTTATTGCCACATAACTTTTCTGACCCTACACCTGGCCAAATGAAGCAACCCCATCTCATAGCAGGCCTCCAGAGGTTTGTACTGTAGGTACGATGCATGACGGGTGCATCATGTGCTTCTTACCCTCACATGACCATCATAATGGAATACGGTAAATCTGGACGCATCAGACTCATCAGATTTGGTATTTTAACTTGCAAAATGATTATAAAGTACCAAGTTAGATATATTTAAAGTGTGTAAAATAGAAGGATCATAAAAGGAAAATCTTCTGTCCTGAAACTTGGGGATGTATCACTTCATCTACAGACTTTACCTACAGAACTACAGTCTTCATCATTTTGAGTATATGACACTGTGTGTGCTGTATATACATGTACAAACAGCAGCAGTTCACCAGCTGGGAGAGATACCTATCACAGCATACAGTACACACAGCGCACATGATGGCGGTGTCTGATGAGCAAAAGAGATAAGCAAAGAGAGCATTGTTAAGCCTTTGGACAGATGCCCTTTTGTTATATCAAAAGAAGAAAAGTCATTAACATGTTCCAGGGAGAACAAAAAGATGAAGTCATATGGAGACCTAGAGACAGACAGATGATAGGAAGCATATTAACATATTGTGAGCCATAGGTATTACCAAGTATTACCATGTACGGAATTAGAAAACACAATAATATTGGGGTTGTTTGAAAGAAATACGACATAGAACAAAAGGAGGTACGTGATAGAGTACCGCTATATGAAAGTATGATAGAGGCATATGAGAGTTCACACAATGTGAAACTCTATCAGGTTTTAAACAATATTTAACAGTGTAAGGTTAATAACATATTACTCTCCTAAGGGGTAAGCAGGGGTTAGGGCTGGGTACCGAACTCGGACAATTTGTCTCCATCTAACTCTGTCTACCACATCTTCCTTTTTTACTCCAACCAACTGCATGTCCTCCCTTACCATATCCATAAACCTCCTCTTGGGCCTTCTTCTTCTCCTTCTGCCTGGCAGCTCCATCTCTAACATTCTCCTTGTGATTCACCCCTCATCCCACCTCTTTACATGTCCAAACCATCTTAATCGGGTCTCCTTAACTTTGTCCCTAAACAGTCCTACCTGCGCTGCTCCGATACAACTGCGTATCAAAAAGTATTTTGTTATTCATACCAAATTTTGATACCTAAGGAATAAATTTAATCAGTGTCAGTGGCGGGTCAGTGGCTAAGTCTGAAGTGTTCATTTCATCTATATTATCGCTATATTCTGTGATAATTCTGCAAGGAACTTGGAAACAAAATGACAGATAATTACTGATGAGATATGTACCATAATGTGGAATATTTATAACCCCATGTAGGCCTGTGTGAAGGTTGGAGACAAGATTAAGACTACAAAGTACTACCAAACATAACCACAAGGTGGCACATCCTCTTGTGGACAGAATACAGTAGATTATGGCAAAAAAAAAATCCCCTATAAAAAAGGAAGAGACCAAGGGGGACCAAGGGGGTTGTTGCCGGTATTGTATCAGCAAGACTTGCTTGCTGCAATCTTCTTCTTTTTTTTCTTTGTGAAGAGTTGGTGTATAATGCCGTAATCTTTACATAATCTGTTCATGTATGAGCAATAATTTATTGGGCACTGGTGGCTTGTCTGGAATAGTTTCGCCTACTGGTTTTGCCTGCCATGTGGAAGACCCAGGTTTGATTCCCAGTCAGTGACCAAACCGCAGCCACTGGATCCAGTGCCAACTCCAAGCCTGGATAAAATGAGAGGGTTGCCTCCGGAAGGTCATCTGGTTTAAACCTGTGGCAAGCTTGTATGTGCAGACTGGATGGTCTGCTGTGGTGACCCCTTGCCGGGAGCAGCCGAAAGACCAACAACATGAGCAAATATTTATTTTCCTCAGAAAGACCCGTATTGACATGTTTGCTGTGCTGTGGGATGACCTTAGATGCCACTTTATTATGTTTGTGGTACACTATATTGCCTAAAGTATTAACTCGCCGGCCTTCACATGCATATGAACTTGAGTCTTAAACCATAGGGTTAAATATGATGTTGGCAGCTATGGGAATTTTGAACCATTCTCCCAGAAGTGCATTTGTGAGGTCGTACAATGATGTTGGACGAGAAGACCTGTCTCGCAGTCTCCGCTCTAAATCATCCCAAGGGTCTGAGGTGAAAAAAGGGGGTGGTTAGACAGGTTGGTTAGCGGTCTTCAATCTCTAGCAGCTATGGTTGTTTGTACGGGGTGCGTCAGTGTATATGAGGGGACAGGGGTGTAATGGACGTTACAGCTCTGAGGAAGAAGTTGTTCCTCAGTCTGTTAGCGTTTGTCCTGTATCTTTTGCCTAATTAGAGGGGGACAAACAGTGAGGTG
This sequence comes from Clarias platycephalus, assembly GCA_030068275.1. Lineage (NCBI taxonomy): Eukaryota > Metazoa > Chordata > Actinopteri > Siluriformes > Clariidae > Clarias > Clarias platycephalus. Next base: position 13,695,992 of record JAQQZT010000016.1, on the reverse strand, counting down.
GACCTGGATGGGTTGAGTCCTTAATAATGTTGTTAGCTCTCTTGTGTAGGCAGCTAGCATAAACTATGTCCAGATTGGGAAGCTTGGATCCCTTGGATGTCCAGGCCAGGTCTCTCTGGTTTGGAGTTACAAGGGAAGGTTGGCTTTTTCGGCTTTTTCTTGGTGATTCGCTTAAAATGTGGATGTTTAAAGCTTCTAAAATAAGGTTATGTAGCATATGAAGCATATTAGTTTGAGCATGTTTGATAGGACCGTGAAAAAGCATTTCAGGCTTTCAGGAATCATAACAGGGTTCTCAGGGAGTATAACAGGTCTCGCTGCACTTTCTAGAAGAATGCCATGACTAGGAAGCATAACATGGCTCCCAGGAAGCATAAACAGGACTCTCAGTAAGTGTTACACGGCTCCCAGTAACTCGGTAAAAAACAGGAACGGGGAGCATAACAAGCTAAAACAGACGCACTGTTGAAGCCGGAAAAACGGGAAGAATAGCAATCAGCACCTTCACGTTAGAGCACTAAGCGCGCAAAACGGACCCGGTATTTTTTTTTTTTTCACCCCCACACGCTCAGACCCGGTTGGCTACTCGGAGAAGTGACGTCACGTCGAGTCTTGGTAGACCAATCAGAGGCGAGTCTCAATTGGAGCGCTGTGTTTTTATTAAAAATGGGCGTTTTATTCGGATCTATTTAATTACAAACCAACGCTAGCCGTAGCCCGGGTTTTGAGCTGTAATGTCACGTGCATATGTATTTTTGAGCTTACAATGAAACTTTAAAGATGATAATACTGCACAGTTGGTCGTAAAGTGGACCGCATTTGGGAACGGGGTTTTTTTGTGTATGAAGGCACCTCTGTGGACGGTTTGACAAAGCTGCAGAAGACGACGCTGTCTTGAGTATGAGCCGCTTCCCCTGGCGCACACGGGGAACAGAAAACAGTAAGTTTGCAGATTTAAATTAGTGAACAGTTCAAGAGAGAGAGAGAGAAAGGGTGATGGTGCAACGCCTCATAATCTGCATTTAACAAACTGCCGCAGTACCACTACCTCTTCTGAATAGTTCAAGAGCGAGAGAGAGAGATACAACGTTACAGGCGAAGCTGTTGTTTATAGTTATATTGGGATATTTTATAGACAGTAAAAGTGCACTAGATCATTGCATGATCTTCCGGATTAATAAATGGTGTGTTTAGAAAAAGTACGGCTTTTTTTGCTATCAATGTAAAACCACCGGAGACCAGATTGCCTCTCTGTGCCGTTAAAATGGCTGACTCGCCTCCCCGCCCCGTCTTGCTTCGAGACGGCTATTTAGCCGCTCTGCAACCAAACCACGTCACCTGGTAGGAAGCTCTGCTTTGCAATTGGCCGAAATTAGTCACGTGTGTGTATACGCGTGCGTTCCGGGGGAAAAAATGAGTGCAGTGAAACCTATTTCCAGGTTACATAAATAAATAAATTTCATATTATGTCCAAACCGGTAATACAAACGTAACGAATATGGTTTTACACCCTGTAAGCAATAACGCCTTTATACATGACTTTATACTCGGCTTGTGGGATTAAAACCTTTTAAAACGTTAGTAGTCAAGAGTCATGCTGCAGCGATAACCAGTGCTCTATATATATATATAATAAGCCATAACATTATAATAATACTGAGTAGGTCTCCCCTTTTGCCACCATAACAGCACTGTGTGTTCTGACATCTTTCTGTCACAACCAGCAATAAATTTGAGAGATCATTAGCAGTAGCTCTTCTATCGAATAGGACTACAAGGCCCAGACTTCGCTCCCCATGTGCATCAGTGAGCCTTGACCACCCATGACCCTGTCACCAGGTGTTCACCGGTTCTCCTTCCTTGGATCACTTTTTGTATGTCCTGACCACTGCAGTCCAGGAACGTCCCACAAGAGCAGCGGTTTCGGAGTTGCTCTAACCCAGTCCTCTAGCCATCAAAATCTGGCCCTTGTCGAAGTCACTCAAGTCCTTATGCTTGCCCATTTTTTTCTGCTTCCAACACATCGACTTCAGGAAAAAGGGTTCACTTGCTGTCTAATAAATCAATGTTAGTGTACACTTATGCGGTCCACCCAAATGTATTTGCAGACCCTTTTTAAAAATCTGCCATTTGCAAGCTATTAACCAGTAGTGTAATAGTTCGCTCTCGCGCTAGCAGAATGAACAGGTATAGGAGCGGTAGATGCCAGAACGCTGTACTGAGAGGCATTAAATGCAGCGGATGCCAACTGCCGTAAAAAAATATAAGGCTTCAGACATCACACTGTGCATTTGGGTTCTCTGATTTGTCATTCAGAAACAAAGTTATTACTTTTAAAATGTGTAAATTGTACTGTTCCCGGAATATGAGAGTGATGTCGCAAAAATGTCAAACTAAAAATGCATGCAGTATTAAACAGCCAAAAACAACCATACAAACATCCAATCTTATGAATCTGTCATTTCTTTTCCTATTTCTTATCCATTAAAAAAATGTAAGTAAGTCATGTTTGTATAAGTGGTTTACAATTGAATAAAATACAGTTCATTGTATTGCTTAGGGTGTGCTGAAAAAGGGAAGC
>JAQQZT010000016.1:13670827-13689493 GCA_030068275.1 Clarias platycephalus | reverse complement strand
CCACGTTCCCTCCGATCCTCCAGCACTGCTCGCCTCATCCCACCATCTCTCTGGGATCGAGGGCGGCATTCATCCAGACTCTTTTCTGTTCTGGCACCTAGGTGGAGGAACGAACTTCCTCTAGATGTCCGTACAGCAGAGACTTTGGCGATCTTTAAACGTCGACTCAAGACGTATCTGTTTCTCTAGTACTTGGACTAATCCCCCCCCCAAAAAAAAAAAAAACCCTCTTCCCAGTTGTGTTTGACTAATGGCACTTCGTTATTAACCTAGTTAACCCAGTGTAAGTATCTATCCAGTGATGTAAGCTTTAAAGCACTTTTTGTAAGTCGCTCTGGATAAGAGCATCTGCCAAATGCCTAAATGTAAATGATAAGCTATAAGCGATCAGTCAAAGAAGATCTGAGCCAGGAGATGTAAAAAAAACCATTCTATGTTGTTGTTCGTCTGAGATTCTATTTGTATCAGATAATTCTTATGTTTTTACACAAAAAAAATTATTAAAAGAGGGGGGTACTAACTTTTGAACATGACTGTATATGTAAAATATTAAATAATTTTATTCCAATTTATTGAAAAGGTAAATTAACAATAAGGAAAAACATATACTGCACAAGAGCATTAAAAAAAACTTTGCTAATTTGCATGCTAACACTCATTTATTTATGGCGTTTTTAAGGAACAAAAGATTTAATAATGAAGAAGCTAAAGAGAAGAAGTTGTCAGATTGCATGCTGCAGAGGCAGAAAAAGGAGCAGTTCCTCCAACCACACAGACCAGGATATTCTTCTCCGCTCTCCCTCCCCATGTAGACTTAACTTCTCCACGTCCAGAGACACACTCACATATGCCCAGTCTCAGAAAATGGTAGAGGTAGAACTTGACGGGAGAGTTCATCGAATTAACATTTCTGAACCACTAAAAGTCATTACAGAGGATGAGATGCTGGCGCAGGACCTGGCAGAGTTCAACAGCAACAAAGAAAACAGCGAGCAGATAACAAGCTATGCCCAGCGAGACAACACGGTCTCCTTACCAAAGGACAGGAGGAAAGACAACAAACACAATGGCAAGATTAGACGATCTGGTAGCCAACACTACATCCACAACCATTTGAGCTCTGCTTATTGCACTCAGTTAATGAGCCCACTACCTAAACCCACCTTCCAGCGGGTGGAAACCTACTCACCATCAGAAGCTCGTCCTCTTCCTGTGGCATACTACCGCTACGTGGAGAAGTCCAGTGAAGAGAGCGAGATGGATGCAGAGTATGACATGGATGAGGAAGACGTGGCTTGGCTAGAGATTGTCAACCAAAAACGTGTGTCAGATGGGCATGCCTCAGTCTCTCCTGACACATTTGAATTATTGATTGACCGGTTGGAGAGGGAATCCATAGTGGAGTCCCGGAGCCAAGCCTTGTCCCAGAGTGCCATCGATGAGGATGCTTACTGCTGTGTGTGCCTGGAGGACGAGTGCCTTAACAGCAATGTCATCCTGTTTTGTGACATTTGCAACTTGGCTGTCCACCAGGAGTGTTACGGCGTGCCCTACATACCCGAAGGCCAGTGGTTATGCCGCCGCTGCCTGCAGTCCCCCTCCCGGCCTGTGGACTGCATCCTTTGCCCAAATAGAGGGGGCGCCTTTAAACAGGCCAGCGATGGCAGCTGGGCTCATGTAGTTTGTGCTATCTGGATTCCCGAAGTTTGCTTTGCTAACACTGTATTCCTAGAGCCTGTAGAAGGAGTGAACAACATTCCCCCTGCAAGATGGAAGCTTATTTGCTACCTGTGCAAACAGAGAGGGAGGGGGGCATCCATTCAGTGCCACAAGACCAGCTGCTACCGAGCATTTCATGTCACCTGTGCTCAACGAGCCGGGCTCTTCATGAAGATCGAGCCAGTGCAGGACACTGGCAACAACACTTCATTCACTGTGAAGAAGACTGCCTTCTGTGGGAACCATTCTCCTCTTGGAACACAATTGGGGTTCAATGAAGAGCATGGAGGCTTCATAGGGGGTAGGGGACAAAGGTCATATACTCTAGGACCCACGGTCCAACAAAATCAGCATGGGAGTAAAAAGGGTTTTGTCACGAAGCAAAAAAAGACCAGAAAGAATGGAAGTGTAGAGTCGATCAAGTCCGCAGTGCCTCTATTCCTCGTGCCCCAAATCCCATCCTACAGGTAAGACCTCCTGCATGTCCTCTAAAACACTATGAACATATTTAAATGTTTATGCCATTCTGTGTACCAATACAGAAAACCATGTTCATTTATGCGGTAATGAAGGCTTGATGTACACTACTTCCTAACAGGCTTAATAAGATTTGCACAGGTGTGCCAGTACAGCGGAAGAACCAGTTCATGCAGAGGCTTCATAACTATTGGCTGCTGAAACGGCATTCCCGTAATGGAGTTCCACTCATCCGTCAGCTCTACTCGTACCTACAGGTTCAGAAGATTGAAAAGGTCTGGGAGCCTTTAAGCTTTTTGAATCTTGACTTGTGTGCATGAACTGCTATCAATGCAAAATATGAAAATAATTAATGCAAAATAATACCTGTGTAACCGAACAGTGTAACCAAACAGTCTGTATGCACAAATTTAGAAAAAGTTATGATCATTACACTATTAATGTGTGATATGCTGGGTGATTTGTTGCAGAGGCAGCCAAATGCGAAGGTGCAGGCATTGAGGGGAGAGCTGAAATACTGGCAGAAGCAGCGGCAGGACCTAGAGAAAGCTCGACTCTTAATCGAGCTCATCCGCAAGAGAGAGAGGCTTAAACGTGAACAGGTACGCATGCATGCCTTTTATTGTTAATTAACTGAGCGGAGAATGAGCACACACAGAAATGAAATAGAAGTATAAACTCTGTTTATTTTCATCTTTTTAACCTGTACTGTACACATGCATCATCAATATTAATCATGCATCAAGCCATTATCAGATAATAGAGAAATGCACTGAGCCGGATGCTGTTACCATTTTGTTTTGGTTGATTCTTTTAGAAAAACCATAATTACAGCCTTCGTTATTCAATTCACTAAATGACTAAATTCTCCTTATTATGGGTTAAAGAATTCATTGAAGTAGAAAAAAGTAACCATTGTCTCAGAGATTGCACAGGCATTTTATTCAGTGTCGAGGACCAAACTTTGTCATCCCTACAACTGTTAGAGTTTTAAAAAGTTACTTGTAAAATAATGTTGCGTGGTCATGATTTTCTTTGCTTGAGGAGAAAGTTCTTTTTTTATTCGTCCTTTTTTTTTTTTTTTGTTTTTTTTTTTGCATGTAAAAGCTAAAACTGCAGCAAGTGACTATGGAGCTCCAGCTTACTCCGGCCTTAGTACTACTGCGCTCCACACTGGAGCAACTGCAAGAGAAAGACACTGCTTGCATCTTCATATCACCTGTCAATCTGTCTAAGGTAAATACAACAGAACAATAAAAATTAATAACTTGAGCTTCATTTAACACTTTATAGTTATATGAATCGAAACATATGTTCTGCATACCGTAGTGTGACTGTAGATGGTTCTACATGGCTACCTTACTGAATCCAAATCCCAAAACACTTTGTGACAGTCTCACCATTTCATCAGTGCATAATTTTGTGTTGGCCACAAAATTAACATGTTTTTTTCACGCACGGACAACACTTAGAGGCGCATAGAGTGTTTTATCTGATCTCAAAATGTCAAAACTGTGAGCTCAGGATTGTGGCATGAATATAACGCCATATATACTGTAACAAGAGGAAACTAAAGAAAATCCAAATGTCTCCTCAACCAAATCATGGCATTATTTACCATCACTCAGAGGTTATAACTTAAAGAAAAAGCCAGAAGAAATACCTGTTGTCTTCAAATTCCTGTTTGGAAACTCTCAAATTGGGAAATTCTCAACTTGAACTCAACTAAAAGTTCCTCCAGGTTCTGGGAGTGATGTTAAATCGCTGCACACAGCATCAGAATAAACTAAGCAGAACTTCTTAATTTTCAATATGTTTTATGCGGTATTGCTGTATTTCAGCATTATTGTAGATCAATCAACATACAAACATTTTCCCCTGTTAACTCTATTACATCGTTGCCATAGATTTTCCAAGCAAGCTTGTTGCTAATAAAAAGATGAACGTAGTTGTTCGTGTAGGTACCACTTTGTACCTCAGATGCATGGTAGTTAAAAATGAGACCCTTCCATTCTTCATATTTCCTACTTCCAAGGGATGTTTTATGCAGAATAAAATGGTCTCATCTGCAAGAAGTTGGGTTCGTTTTTGATTCTGATTCTTTTCAAGGTTGTCATGGTGTGTTTGCTCAGGCAGTTTTTCTTCACCAGTGTCACCTCTAGCTTGTCCATTAGAGAAATCATTGCAAGCAATGTCAATTGTTAAATCCCTATATAACAATTATTGGGTATTACAGTGGAACCTCTGATTACGAACATAATTCGTTCCAGAAGCGGGCTCGTATTCCAAAACACTTGTAAACCAAATAAAATTTTCCCATAAGAAATAAAGGAAATTCTAATTATTTGTTCTACAGCCCAAAAAAATAAATACATAAAAATAATTAACACAAAATATAAAGTAAAAATAGAACAAATTAACCTGCACTTTACTTTTTAAAAATAAATCCTGTTAAATAATGTTTCCATTTATGCGCACAGGCACTGTGTGTGTGTTTTTCTCTCTCTTACACTGCCGAGTGTGTGTATTATGTGTGTGCGCGCGCGTAATTTGACACCGTGCCGGTTGTGTGCGAGTGAAGACACACACACACACACACACACACACACACACACAAACATTAAAGGCGAGAGAGAGAGAGAGAGTGAACCGGCACGGTGTGAAATTACGCGCGTGCACACACATATAACGTACACATTCAAACACTATATAACGTAGACATTCAAACACTGACACACTAAAGATGAGAGAGAGAGAGTGTGTGTGTGTGTGTTATATGTGTGCACGCGCGTAATTTGACACCGTGCCGGTACACGGATGTTGATTATACCAATAAGAGTCGAGCACCAAGGCCCAACAGGGGAGACGATTACCCGCAGCGCAAGAGAGAGAAAAACCGTTGGCTCAGTTGTGATCCTGTGACGCTCGGCGTCAAAACAAGAAGCGCATGCGTGATACATGATACTCCGGCATCGTAAACCAAGACAATGCTCGTTTTTCAAGTCAAAATTTATTTAAAATCTTTGCTCGTCTTGCGGAACATTCGTAAACCGCGTTACTCGTAATTCGAGGTTTTACTGCAGTTACAATGTACATTAAAGGGCAGGTTCAAAGGTCCAACTTTTGTTCAAATGATGCAACTGGCTGCTGGCCAACAAACTTTGGAAAAAATAAAGTGAACAGTTTTGCTGCCTGCTTCGTTCTGTTATGTAGGTTCCAGATTATCTGGAGTTTGTTTCTGAGCCCATGGACTTCTCTACCATGCGTGAAAAGCTGGAGGCACATAAGTACTCCTCTGTGGCAGATCTGGAAGCTGACTTCAACTTAATGGTGTCTAACTGCCTGCGGTATAATTCCAGTGATACCGTGTACCACAAAGCTGCCAAGCAGCTTAAGGAGGTGGGTGGCGCTATCTTGCGGCATGCCCAGCGTCAGGCTCTCAGCTCCGCCTTTGACATTTCCACAGGCATGCATCTTCCAACATCCACCAGCAAAAGGAAATCCAGCCAGCCTTGCTGGGACAAGGGTAAGTAGGCAGAACACCATAAGAATTTTTTTTTACCCAGTAGCACAGATTGCTTAAAAAGTTAATAATGAGCTATGAGAGAGAGATGCTGAAATACATAATGCGTCACCAGGTTTTCATAATAAGTGTTAAAGGGTTCTTAACCCAATTCCAGTAATTTTACATTTTTGCTTGATACAGCCCAATAATTTGACCCTTCAGAAATGGAAATTTTGGCATTATTAGTCTTTGTTGATTTTTTTCAAAAAAAAATTTTTATTGATATAAATGTAAATTATTGAAATGTTTCCCCTTTGACAGTACAGGTGTTTTAGGAACATTTAGCTTGCTAGAATAAATTTCCGACCAAGAGTTTTTAGTGTTCTTTTTTTATTTCTTCTGTAATTTCCCTATATAGTGGACATGCTTTTGGACCCTGGAAATTGCCTCCACTTGTCTCCAGAGACCCGACTGAAACAGCTGCTTGAAAAGTTGGACGCGGTGACGTCCATGTGTGCCAGCGGAGGACGCACTAAACGTCTGCGACTGCTGCGCAGGGAAATCAACAGTTTACGGCGCAAGCTCAGCTGCCAGCGGAAAACCTCACGAATGCTTAGTGGAGACATAAAAATGGAAGACAAGCATGAGGAGGATACACAGATTGAAAAAAAGGATTACGCCCCAGCCATTCCAGGTGCTCTCTATCATAGAACTCTTCCAGTTTTCCACACATTTTCCACATATTGCTCTTTAATTACTTTTATTGTCACTTGCATATATGATTCTGTTTGGCACAGGGGGCCCCAGACTAGGGGGATCGCTAGATTAATAAGTTGTATGAATCTCTCTCCCATTTGTTTCATGCTTGTATTTTACAAAAAATATATTTTATATATATTGCTCTTAATTTGAAGTATGATATTGTATGTAGTTTAAAATATTAGGAGTTGCATTTAAACAAACCACAGTTAAATAAAGCGTGATGCATGCCATTTGAACTTGCAGTTCAGTACATAAAAATAGGTAAACTTATTTGTGTATCTACCTCTTCTATTTCCTTGCCAGTCATTTCATGCTCTTTCAGATAACCTTAGAACTATTTATTTCTGTTCAGAATCCAGAAAATCTGCAAATAAAATACTCAAGAGTCCACATTCTCATCTCCTCTCCTTTAGCAGGGGAAGCTCCACCAAATTCCCCTGTCTTCTGCACGGAAAAAGGAGGAATGACCACCCACGGCCAGTTGTATAACGAGCAAGGAAACAGAAGTAGGGGGAGAGGCAGAGGCAAGGTGAAATCTCCCAGTGAAGTTTCTGCCCATACAGAAGTAGGAGATGATCAACTCCATCTGAAAGAACGACACACTTTGGGTACGTCCTCACAAGAGGAATCTGCTTTTGCCAAATCATAATTCCATTCGGAACTTTTGATACGATAAGGAATTTGTCAACAGTGCATAAAACAACGTTAATGGCAAAGTCAACAAACAGGACGTGATTACACGAAGGTGTGATTTTCTTTGTTCAATCTCTATGTTAAAACGATCTGATAAAGATTTCGCTGGTCTGTCTTCATGAGAGGCAGACACAAAACAAACTATGGTGGTGTTGAAGTCAACCCAGGACTTTTGATAATGCAGAATAACTAAACGCAGTAATACACTAATGCACTTATCCTAGTATTTCACTAGTGCTTGGATACCTTCAAAGGTAGAACGTTTTTTCTACCACGATTGGAATCCCTGGTTCACATCTGAAATCTTTGCTTGATGCAGGGCAGTAATTTGACCCTTCTGAAACAGTAACATCATTGCCACGACCACAGAATTTTGGAGGTGTGGACTAGAGATACTTTGGTTGTTGAAGTTTTTAGCTGGTTGTATTTTCCTCATACTAAGACCCACAAAATTATTATAAAAGCTATTATGATTTTGCACAAAACACATGGGGGTACTAGTGTATATACACAGTGGCGAGAAAAAGTATGTTAACCTTTTGGAATTTCATAGTTTTCTGCATTAATTTGTCATAAAATGTTATCTGATCTTCATCAAAGTCAAGAGTATTGAGAAATATAATGTGCCTAAAATATTAACAGAAAGAAATTCTTTATTGAAAACACTCATTTAACATCCAAAATGGTAGTAGAAAAAGTATGCGAACCCTTGTAATTAATAACAGGTTGACCCTTCCTGGCAGCAGTAACCTCGACCATGCGCTTCCTATTACTGTGGATCAGACCTGCACATTGTCTTGGAGAAATTTTAGCCCATTCTTCCTGGCAGAACTTCTTTAGCTCTGTCATATTTTCTGGATCGCTCGTGTGTATGACTCTCTTCAAGTCATTCCATAGCATCTCTATTATAATGTTCTCAAAAAAACCTTGAATTGGAATCAAGTGTTGGCATAACTGGAGTCTTGTGAAGTTACAAAGTTTGGACATGTGGACTAGAGCTACTTTGACTGATTACGCAAATGGAGACACTTTGGAATTGTGGCTACTCTACCAAAAAGTGGGCGCCCTGTCAAAATGACCGGAAGAGTACAACGAAGACTCATCAATGAGGAAAAGAAACAACCCAGAGTGACAGCCAAAGATTTGAAGATCATTGGAACTGGCTAACATCGGTGTCCATGAGTCTACAGACAAGCAGCTGCTGGTTATACTAAAAGAATATCTCTGAATGCCTGAAGTTTGTGAAAGAGCACATTGATACTCCTCAGCGGTAATGGCAAAATGTTCTGTCCACTGATGAAACTAAGATTGAACTATTCGGAAAGAACACGCAGCACTACATCTGACATAAAAAGGGCACTGTATATCATCATGAAAACATCATTCCAACTGTAAAGTATGGTGAAGGAAACATCATGATTTGGCCTGCTTTGCTGCATCAGGTCCTGGCAATCTTGCAGTCATTGAGGGGAAAGATGAATTCCCAAACGTATCAAAAGCGTATTCTTCAGGATAATGCGAGAATCTGTGTGTCAGCTAAAACTCTGAAGAAATTGGATGATGCAACAGGACAATGGCCCAAAACAGGAGAGCAAGAATGGCTTTAGAAAAACAACATCCACCTTTTGGAGTTGGCCAAGTCAGAGCCCAGACCTCTCTACTTCGATGAAGATCAGGTCACATTTTATGACAAAATAATGTAGAAAGCAGTGACATTCCAAAAGGTTCACATACCTTTTCTTGCCACTGTATGTATTTGTGTGTGTATAATATATATAATTTTTTTTCTTTTCTTCTTTCCAGGTTTGACAAATGGTCTTAAAAAAAGGGGGGATAGCCTAACAGACTCAGAGAACTGTTTTGCTGCTTATGAAAACATCAGGTAAGAGAGAATTTTCATTTAATGTACAGGAAGGTTAAATTAATATACCATACTCTTTTTAATTTTATTTTTAAATAATTTTTTCCATGGATAGTTCTTCACCACCCAAAGGAACTCAAGGCAAAACATCTTTAAACAAGGAGAGAGAGAACACAAAGGCTGATTCAGGTAGATACAAATATGAATTGAGTAAAACTTAAATCGAAGATTCCACACATTTGGAATACTCATAATTTCATGTAATGATTTTCCCAAAAGAGACCAGCCTGAAGCCTCTCAGCTTGGTTTGGGCTAAATGCAGGGGGTATCCCTCATATCCTGCCATGGTAAGATTTCTTTCTTCTGTAAACCAGTCATTCTTTTATTGAGTTCGTTAAATCGCTCGATCATTCTAATCAAGTGGGTTTTCTGCAGATGGTAGATCCACACATGTCCAAAAAAGGAATTCTTCATAATGGCATTGTAATACCAGTACCACCGAAAGAAGTGCTAAAACTGGGTGAGCGCAGACAGATGGAGACTGAGGACAAGCTTTTTCTTGTGCTGTTCTTTGACACAAAAAGAACTTGGTAAGCAACGCAAGGTCGAAGCTATGAAATTATGTCGCTTGGCTCAGATTTAAAAGTGACATACAAAAGAGGATTAATAGAACCTGAAATTGGGGTGCAAATCTTATATAGACTTAGACATGTGTATAGATGTTTTTGTTTATGTGCTGGTGTGGTTATGGCAACCTTTTCAGCCACTCCTGCTAATGTAGTACAATATGTTATAATGTAATTCCAAAGGGAATAAATAAATAAATATTGGTGAGGTGTTAACAATGCTTGGCACATTCCCATATTTGTGCCTTACTGTTTTGTGTTTTGTAGGGGTTTCTTTCCCGAACACCCGTGCCTCCATCAGTTGAAAATTAATCAATCAATGAATCAATCAATAATTTATTTATATAGCACTTATTAACAATTTCAAGTAGACCAGAGTGCTTCACATAAATAAAGAAGACAAACAATAAGATAAAGAAACATATGAGATCAACAAAGGCTGTTAAACTAAAAATAAACATGTAAAAATTAAGAAATTAACCAAATTAAGAAATGGTTAGACATTAAAACAGAAAGCCTAAAATAATATTAAGAATATAGCTCAACGACATTAAGGATATAAATCAACATAGGAGCAAAACACAACATTAAGAAAATAAAAACAGAATTTTAAGAGACTGTTTATTACAAATAAAAGAAATAACATATATACAGCAGTATATAAACATCAAGCATCTACAGTATAACTACTATGCACTAAAAGCTAGTGTAAAGAAGTGCAATTTTAATTTGGATTTAAGAGGCCAGGGCCCGTATTCACTTCTTAGAGCTTAAAGCTTCTTAGAATTCTCTCAGAGAGCTCCTATCTTAGCCTAAAAAGTCCTAGCTGGGAGTCCTAGACTACAAGTGATTTAGGAAAATTCTCAGAGCAACTCTGAGTAAGGAAAGTACTAAAAGCTTTATCTTAGTGAGGAGGTGTGGTTGACCCCGTTGCTAGGGATGATGCAGCAATTAAAGGAATGTGATTAAATCTGTAAAGGTCTTAAAATGCGCTATTTGTGAAAATAGAATAGACAGTGAAATCATGTTTGTATATAAATAAATTGTATAATCATGAATACAGGCTACTTTATGCAACGTTTCCGTTATAGGCTAAATATCTTAAAGTTAATTAAAACAGCCAAATGTTGAAAATGTGTTTATTTAGCATTATAAATGTATTTTCCTTACTGATTTTATTACTTATAATCCATTTCGTTTTACCAATTGCAGGACAGTCTATTTAAGTTGCACTTTGGGATGGTATGTAGTCAACAATCCAAGAGACAAACTGGACAAAAGAGCAGTATTTACTTTTAGCTTTACATTCAGTGTTTGGAGAATATTTCTTCTTTCCCCCATTTTGTCCTCTGCTATAGAAACTCTAAAGCCTCTTCCTCTTCCCTAAGTCCTCCTCTCTACTCTTAACATTTTTTTTTACCTAAGGAGATGTTTTTAGGGCTAAGATGTTTTGTGAATCATTTTTTATCTTTACTAAGATTTAGTCCTAAATGTAAGGGGAAAGAAAATGTCATATTGTAATTCTAAGAATTTTGTTAGAATTTCGTCACTAGGAGCAACTTTTAGGCTTAAGAAGCTTTGTGAATACGGGCCCTGGTCTGGTGTTTTCCTATTGTAATCTCTGGGAGTTGTTCCTTACGAACGTTGCCCTGCCTTAGTCATCAGAGTAAACTGATATTAATCATTTTAAATATTTTTAAATCTGTAACACTGCTTCATGATGATGATTATTGATTACAGTGCTATACAAATAAAATGTTATTGAATTCTATAAACATCGAGTAAGAAGTGGTTTTACAGACAATGATGTTGGCTAAAGAAGTCTCATTCATACTGTGGTGTGAAAATGAAGTGGTTGTTCCTCTATTACCCAACAGGCAGTGGCTACCAATCTGCAAACTCCATCCGATGGGAATCGATGACACCGTGGATAAACTTCGCCTGACTGAAGGCAAGAAATCAAACGTGCGGAAGTCTGTACACATGGCGTACGAGCGAGCGATGAGGCATCTCAGGCATGTGCGTTCAGATATGAACTTTAATCCCACATCCTTCATTTAAATCAATTGACTGAGTTACAGCTCAATGCTGTCATCTTGTGGGAAATGTTGTAAGATATTTTTTGTCCGCATGATGACTTGTATACTATGAATAGACACCAGGGTCAGGTGTCTTTTTATCTTGCAGGGGTCCAGGGCCTTTCTGATACTCAGACAGGCCGTGTTTTGATTCACGTGACCACTGTCAAGCAATATAATAAATGTACATCTCTAAAAAAATAAGTGTTTTTTTTTTTTCTTCTCAAAAGTAAAACTATAAGGAGATAATTGCAGTGTTAAGGCCTAAATGAAGCCAAATAAATTGTTAATATGATGGCTCAGTTGGATTAAAAAAACATCCATGTGTACATTTCCATGCAAATAGAGTAAACTGATTGAGGTTGAGTATCAGAATCTGCATGTTTGTTTGAGTCAGGTTTCTTGGTGGAATAAGGTCTTATTTAAAAAAAAAAAAAAAAAGTGTTTATTTAAGTTTACTCAAGATAAGTGTGCGATGTAAAGGGTAGTGTGATGGTCGGCAAACAGCCTTAAGAGCCTTTATGTGCATTCAAATGTCATGTTTTAGCTACTATACTTGCATTTATTGCTCTTAGTGCTCTCCATCTTAAAACTTTGATGTATTAAATTTGCATTCACAGGTTTGTTGTTTTATGGCTTTATTACGTGAGAGGAATTTTTAAAATCTTAAAATGAAGGTTTTTTTTTTTTCGTTTCGTTTTTTGGCATGTAATTGACAGATTTTGGGACATACCCTGCTTTTGTAAATTTTAAAGCATGTTTGTAGAAAATATTCATTTGTTTTTAAAACTAAAATGTAAATTAAGTACTGCGTAAAACTGTACATTTTATTTTAATTTATATTGTGCAGTTACACAATTACAGTATTTAATAGTACTTGAGGAGATTCAATTATAACAATGCTCTGCAGTAGTCAGAAAGCAGCTGCATACACAAGTGTAAAAAAAAAAAAAAAAAAAGTAAGTAGGTCCATGTATACAAAGTAAAATAGAAAACCCTTTTTTTTTTTTTTTGTTTAAAGCCTGTTAAATCAACTTAATGTGCCCCACCATGCCTGTAAGCATTTTGTGAAAACGGAAATAAATACACTTTTGTTTGATATTTTGCTCCACAGTTTCTTGAACCTGAACAATACGTTTGTCAATTGTGTTACATAATGTCACAGCAAATAGCACATTTTTGTTCAAATGTAAAAGTGAAAGAGGGGGAAAAATACATAATTATTTTTAACAGTCATGTAAAACATGTTAACACTGACTTTGTGTTCTTATTGTCTTTTGAAAACACATCATCTGTTCTGGACAAAATGCTTCTCAGTGAGACAGTGTTTTTTCCAAGCCTGTAATATGAGATGACAATAAAAAGTGTGACATTTTAACAGCAACACACAGTAGCAAAGTCTAGGTATTGTAGGACTAAACATTGTAGTAAATTAAACCACAGAAAAGACATATGAGATGCCTTCTTGTAACAGTACATTATAATTTATTAGGCAAATGTATTTTAAAGTTCGCATTTTCATGTATAAAGTAATCTGATTAGATGAACACATTTAAGCAATTTCATAAAAGAAAAAAATCCAGATGTGCATGAGTCAATTAACAATCAGATGTGGCATGCTTCCACTGGTACTTTTTAAATCAGTACCTTTAAAATAAAATAACTTTAACCTATAGTACCCGAACAGTGTTCAAAAAAATATACTTTGTATAATACACAATGTATATTTAATCTAGCATGTGTTTTCAGGTTATTTTATTTAGATCTAAGGAAAGAAATTAACTGATTATTATTAATGCACATGTGCGGTAAATATGGACAGATTAATTAAGTTAAAAAAATATATATATATAATTTGTCCAAAATGTATTTTTTAATTTCTTAAAATCTCCCAATGGTTTTAATTAAAGTTTCTATCTCAGCCGTGACCGGTGACCGGCAAACCAGTACGAGTTATAACTTATTCTGTGCCTGTCATCCAGGGATCACAAGTTCAAATCCCACTAATCATCTGTAACAAGGACTCTAAGGAACAGATAATCCATGCTTTAAAGAGGTAGTACACTTACTGTACATTCTCACTTCAGTCAACACTACCCAATCCATTGATGCGAATTGCGCTTTCCGCCCGCTCTCTAACTGGGTGTGACACCCTGTTTGAAACGGTGCGGTTGTTCAGTGTCACGTGTCTCCTCTTATTCCAGGAAGCACATGATGATTTGATTTTCAGTTTGATTTTTTTTTTTTTTTGTACAAAAAAAATAGCTCTGTCCAATTTTGAGCTTTGTTTGAGTGAGGGAAGTTCCTGTAACTTTGTGTATTTTTGAAAAAAAATGTACAGTTAATGTTTAATTAATGAACATACAATTAAAAGTTCCATCGGGGAAAAAAAAAACTACAAAAATGTGTTTGTGTTGTCATTTAAAGTTTTTAGAAAGAAAATCTAAAAAAAACATGGAAATCGGAATTGGCCAAGAAACCTGCAATTGGTGCATCTCTTATTTTAATTTTAGCTTTAATAGTATTTTGTGGACCAATCTAATTAGATTTCTTTCTTTAATGTCAGGAACAAAAAATTTTAAATAAGAGTAGTTAGCATGTAAACTTCATATCATATCAAGCTCATTTTAACTGCCATTTGACCAAAGACTAAATGAAAAGCTTGCACTAAATAAATAACTTAAAAATTTTATGAAATTAATGCTTTCACCTGTAGGCATAAGCTACATCAACTATGGAATTACGATTTTGATCTGCTCACACTACAAAAATCTTTTTAGCTAGTCAGTCATGATTTGTGCGGTATCAGGTTTATTTTCCCTGATCTGGATTTTTTATATTATAGTATCGTGACAAACACAATCATTATCCTGAAAAACAGTCCTACAATTTCCAGTTTAAAACCAACAAGGGAAGCATATTATTATTATTATTATTATTATTATATTATATAAGTCTTGAAAAACTCAGCTGGATGGTGGATTTTAAGTCATCCTACAGTAAACAGTTAAACACACACAAAACCATATACAATCTAATCATTTTAGAAATCAGTTGTTTAATGTCTGACATGTCACATCTTTCTATTTATGTAACTGGCTGTCAAAATGCATTTATTCTTTTTTATTCCTGTATGAATGCTGAACAGGTGGCAAGGAGTAGTACAGCTGTGACCAAAAGATTTGAGAATGACAATAATTCTGCTGCATCTGTGTTTTTAGATCTTTTTGTCAGATTACTATGGTATACTGAAGGATAATTACAAGCATTTCATAAGCGTTTTTTGGCAATTACATTGAGTTTCTGCAATGAGTCAGTATTTGCATTGTTGACCCTCCTTTTCTGTAATTCACCCTGGCATGCTGTCAATCAACTTTTTGGCCACCTCCTGACTGATGGCAGCCCATTGTTGCATAATCAATGCTTTGAGGTTGTCAGAATTTAAGTCTATCCACTTTGTTTCCACCTGTTCTTTCTTTCTCTACCCATCCTGAGGCATCTGGACAGGCAGAGGCCAACTCTGCGAAGATCTTGAGGCATCCAGAGAAGGACCACCTTCAGCTGGATTCTGCTTCATGATGGTTTGGATCTACACATGCTGCTCCTGAGCTCCCATTGATCCAGACCCTCTGTCCTCTGCACCTGCTGACTCATCCCTGTGCTGAACTGGACTCCACGATAACTTGGTCAACTTCAGTTATACTAAACTTCCAGCAGCCTAACACACATGATGTCGTTATATAATTCCTGCTATCCGTTATCACCCAAATGAGGATGGGTTCACTGTTGAGTCTGGTTCCTCTCAAGGTTTCTTCCTATTGCCATCTCAGGGAGTTTTTCATCTGAGTGAGTGAATTAAATTGAAAGTTCTCAATGGGATTAACGTCTGGGGAGTTTCCTGGTCATGGACCCAAAATATCAATGTTTTGTTCCCTGAGTAACTTAGTTATCACTTTTGCCTTATGGCAAGGTGCTCCATCATGCTGGAAAATGCATTGTTCGTCACCAAGCTCTTCTTGAATGGTTGGGAGAAGTTGCTCACAGAGGATGTTCTTGTATCATTCTTGTTTCATGGATGTGCTCTAAAAATTGTGAGTGAGCTTGTTCCCTTGGCTGAGAAGCAACCCTACACATTAAATGGTCTTAGTATGCTTTACTGCTGGCATGACACAGGCTGATGGTTTCACTCATCTTTTTCTTCTCAGTACAAGCCTTTTTTTCTGGATGTACCAAACAATCAGAAAGGCAATTAATAAGAGAACATCACTTTACCTCAGTAGTCCAATCCTGGTACCTTGTGCAGAATATCAGTCTGTCCCTGATGTTTTTCCTGGAGAGAAGTGACTTCTTTGCTGCCATTCTTGAGGTGTATGAAAGTCAGCGCTACCATCAGTCCTGTGTCAAGCCAACATATTTGTGTCATTCTCAAAACTTTCGGTCATGGTTGTACTATACCTAATATTATCTTTGATAAACATCATTGGATGTCATGGAAATGTAGTATTATTTTTTTTATGCAATATTATTCTGTGAAATTGCACAGGCCTTTTGGCCAGTCTGGCTGCCTTAACTAAATTACTTGTTTATCTTAAACGAGCCAACTGTCAAACAGATCAATTCATTAGAACACTCAAAATAAAAATCTTTAATTTACACAATGCCACTATTTTTGCTTCATATAATGGAGACAGAATGCTTTTTTTAGCCCCTGTTCGAACAATGCAACATTAGAATTAGAAATATTGAGGACATGGACCTTAATGTCTGAATTAATCTATGCATGATATTTTTTTGTACAAAAAAAAAAATCAAGAAATCAAGCACCTACTTCATTCTAATAACCAAAGACATGTCAGGTTAGGACTGTAATATTCCAGACATTACTATTAATAACAAAAATATTAAACTGAAGACTTCTCTGGTGCTGCTGAGGTATTGGGCAGAATTTAATATGCAGCATGTTCCATATCCATCTGAAGCAGAGTGCTGAGTATCAGACACAGGGGTGCTGTTCTTAGTAGATTTCCACTTGGCACCACACTCTTAGCTTTTGCTTGTATTGGGTGTCGCTGAGTACTTCGGGGGATATCGTATAAAGAGACGGTCCTCCTCCTTCTTCAACCACCGCAGCAGTTTCGTAATAGCATTGATGGCGCAGGACTTTGTTACGAGAGGGCTAAAGCAAGTATACAGCTCAAATTTGTTTGTAACCTGAAAAAAAAACACGTACACTAAGTAATCACTTAATATTTTCCAATAAAATCTAGGTATAAATTGAAAGTGATGTATGCCAGGCATTCATATAACTGACTGATATATAAGGCTAACCTGTCTTGTCCGATCCCATGAAAGAGGTACAGTAAAACCTTAGATTGCGAGTAACTTAGTTTCCGAGTGTTTTGCAAGATGAGCAAAAATTGTAAACAAATCTTAACTTAAACGAGCGAGGGAAGAAAAAGGTTTAAAAGGCTGTAGCAGTGCGGGAAATTAATCTGTTTTTCCATTATTTCTTATAGGGAAATTCGCTTTGATATACAAGTGCTTTGGATTACAAGCATGTTTCCGGAACAGATTATGCTCGCTATCCAAGGTTTTACTGTATTGAAAAAAAAAAACAATCTATAAAAGAAAGTTACCAGAACACACAGTGCATTGAGCCCCTGTATCTGCTGCTTAGTCAAAGTGCCTTGACTCCTGTCTACTGCCAAACACGGCCACAACGGCCACGCAAGCATCAGAACTGAATCATGAAGCAATGGAAGAAAGTAGCGTAGTCTGATGAATCATGTGGGTTTTTTCTGTATGTTTAAATTTTTTAAATATCATATGGACAGACAGGTGTGTGTGTGTGTGTGTGTGTATATATGAAACCATCCATGCTACCATTATCTCTTCTGGGAATAACGCAAGCAGGCATAGACTCTTTAAAGTAAGAGTGCCTGTTTAAATAGCCTGAAGTCAGAAGATTTTTTAAATGTGGCTTAGATCCCTGAATTTTTTCTTTAAATGGCATTTCTATATTTATGGAATTTTATAATGAACTGAGGCAAGGTTTTAGCAGAGGCCAAATGCACGTAAACTTAATTGAAACACCACACCACCCCAAACCACACTACCACACGGGACCCTGGTAAACATTGTCTGAGAAATCAAATCACTTGTGCTTCCTTTTTCACTTGTAAAGGACAACACGAAACCACACTAATCTTGCTTAAAATATTAAAAACATTATGTTTAAACATATTTAATTTTATGGTAGCAGAAATTTTGACCAATTGTGACCCAATATTGTGTGGGTCTTGCTTGTCCCAGCCAAACAGCTTTGACTTTTTGAGGCCTCCACAAAACCTCTGAAGGTGTGCCAAGACAGAAGCGGCAGATCGTTTAATTCCTGTAAGCTGTGAGGTGTGGCCTCGATCAAACTTGCTTGTCCGCTATTGAATTCAGTTCTGAGGTATTTGGAGGGCGAGTCATCACCGTTGACTCACACGGTCATGTTCTATTCTTTGTCATGTTTTATTACACTAAAAGAGGCCACTGCCATTAGGGAATAGTCGGTCTGCTACAATGTTTAGGTGGCCAGTACGTGTCAAAATAACGTCCACATGACTGACAGGACCCAAGGTTTCTTAGTTGAACACTGCATCAGAGCATTAAACTGCCACTGCCCATTGACCTCCTTCCTATAGTGCATACTGGTGCCATCTCTTTACTGGGCACACAAACACTCGGACCCAGCTGTCAATGTGATGTAAAAGAAAACATGATTCATCAGACCAGGCCACCTTCTTCCATTGCCCCATGTTCCAGTCCATGGGCATTCAAATTGGTCAGAAGCTATGCATCTCCATACTCATGGAGGAGTGATACCATTGATCATGCTATTCTTCTTCACAGATTAGAAAATGTAGTAGGAATTAAGGGTACAGCCCTCTCCTGGCTCAG
>JAQQZT010000016.1:13634387-13670727 GCA_030068275.1 Clarias platycephalus | reverse complement strand
GATTGTGTGAAGCTGCTTTGAGGCAATGACAATTGCTAAAAGCGCTATACAAATAAAATTGAATTGAATTGAATACCCTGTGTGTTCTGACACCTTTCTCTCTCTCTCTCTCTCTGCTACAGCAATGAGACATGCAATGTTATTGACTTCACCTGTCAGTGGTGTAGTTTTTGGTAAGACCAAAGATATTGTGGTTTGAATAAGAATTTTAGCTTTCATTTTCTTACTATTGATAAATTAATGATAACGTGATAAATTTCATTATTGTTCTGGTGTGTTCTGTTAGATTGACTATGTGAATCGACACACAAAAGAATCACGATTCATAATTGACTCAATCCCCCTCCCCATCTCT
Source organism: Clarias platycephalus (assembly GCA_030068275.1). Classification (NCBI taxonomy): domain Eukaryota; kingdom Metazoa; phylum Chordata; class Actinopteri; order Siluriformes; family Clariidae; genus Clarias; species Clarias platycephalus. The sequence goes on along the minus strand of JAQQZT010000016.1, from coordinate 13,670,372 downwards.
AATATCTACCAATACGATGGAAAGGATGAAGTGCAGAAAAAGGATACGCCTATCATTTAAAATATGAGATCTAACATCAATTACTTAAGCAACAAACATCTAAATCTAAAGAAAAGGCCAAATCAATTACCAAACCTTAACCCTATTGAGCAAATCTGAAAAGGAGACTGAAGGAAGGATCCCGCCAGAATAAACACTGAATGAACTGAATGAAAAAGCATCACTAATGAAGAATGCAACAGTTTTGTGACGTCAGTTGTTTGATGTAGTTATTGTAAGCAAGAGGTATGTAATTTTATTATTGATGATAAAATATTATTTTATTATATTTATTATTTTGTTTTTATTTATTTAAAGACTATCACTACCACCAGAGTTGCCGTGTTAAATTGTAGCACTCCTAAATGTAAGGATCAGGAAATGAAAGCTGAAACTCTCATATTCATCTTTTGATCTAAAAAAAACAAATGTCTTTAATCTACAACAAAAGAATTGGTCTTGCCATTAAAATACTTTTGGAATGGACTGTATATACTTTATGGCCAGCTATCGGGTATTTAGAGGTCTAATATTGCAAGCAGGACAAGCAACCCCCCACTGCACTGTGGACGTTATTATGATTCAACCAAACTGATTATGATTCAACCAGAGCTGATAGTAGAGAAAATAAATCCATCATACCCAGGCCAGCAGGGTCTCTCGTGCCGCCACATGGTAAATGAGCTTAAGAGGGCGAGAAGTGTTGTGCATACGTCCATGCATATCTCTGTAAAGGTCCAGCAGCCTCATCTTCTCCTCTTGACTGTCATAAGGAGCCTCCATCTCTGGGCTAAGGGCCACAGGCAAACAGAAATGTGATCCAATTAGATAAAAAAAAAACAAGTAGCAACCATGGTTTACCTGTCTTCATTTTATATAGAACTACTGCCGTTGGCATTAGAAAAAGTGCAATTTTCAGGTTACTTAGCAAAAAGGCCTAATAATCCAGCCAAGTTAAACCTTAATTCTACATCTAGAGACAAGGAGACGGCATGATCACAAACCACAGAAAGATTCGAATTTATAAGTGATGTGCCTTAAATATTTGTATAGTTTATGTTAAAATTTGCAATGAAGTGGAACAGGACACATTCCAAAGCTGTTCAAACATACAAAAAATATATATTTTAGTAATTTCTGGAAAATATAATCTCAAGAGCACATGGAGGACACGAAACAATATATAAATTACAAATGCACTATTTGTCTAAACAAAGATAGTGCCCTAATGGCGAATGTCCTGGCTATACATAGAAGCATAATAAGTTGAATATATATTTTGGACCCTGTACGTATAATTTTTACCCTGTACTGATTTTTAAACCCCAAATACATCCATTAAAACTTGTGCACCAACATTCTTGGGGTCTTCTTCTGTTAAATATTTTATTATTCTCCCCCAGAAATAGACCCATTTAAAGAATAATTGAAAAAACAATATTGGAATGTGGAATGAATTGCTTTTTTGGGTGACTTTTCAGATTAAGACCCCTTACAAGCCAAACAGCAAGATCACTCAGTATATATATATATACTTTTATATCATAAATTGGTCCTAATATTAGTTTCATGAGGCAGGTCACCAAAAACTTTTTTTTGCAATCAGTTTTTCTCAATGGCCTCAGGTGAGGCACAAGAACATACACACTGATCAAAAAAAGTCAATATTTGCAATATGTGCAACTTTGGTGGACTATGTAATCAATCATAGCCCATTATGACTGAAGGTGGGCAATGAGTCCAGCTGAATTTGAGAAGCCTCACAGCAGCCTCAGTCATCCAGCCAGGCCTTTAGAGAATAAAACTTACAGACGTAGTGTGTAAAGTTTTATCTTACATTTATGTAGCATTACATTGAAATGTGTATTCTATAAAGTATGTATACTGTACACTATTTACCTAAAAGAAATATAACCAGGAAGAGGTGGCAGAAGCCTGAACTTCACAGATAAGCAAGAGACTACCATAAATCCACATTATATACTGTAGTTATGGAAAATAGTGCCATCACCCTGAGGGAAATCGCAAATTGCAGCAAAACATACATTACTTCAGAACAACAATCTTGCTTCGGACAAGAAACACAAGGATTGAACATTAGATGAGTAAAAAAAATGTCCTTTGTACTGATCAGTCCAAATTTGACTTGGATTTGACAGGTTTTTTGTTCTACCTGCCATGTCTTTGTCAGACGAAGAGAGGATGAACAGACGGTTCCTGAATATGTGGGTCTCACTGGGAAGCACTGTGAAGAGGAGGAGTTGTGATGGTGTGATGGGTGCTTTGCTGCTGACACTGTTGGTGACTCAAAACTGAGGACACACTTATCCAGACGGGCTACCGCAGCATTTTGCAGTGACATGCCATCCCATCCCATCTGGTTTGCATTAGTGAGATCATCATTTGTTTTCCAAAGAACAATGACCTCAAACACACCTCTATGTTATGTAAGAGCTATTTGTCCAAGAAGGAGAGTGTTGCATCAAATGACCTGGCCTCCACAATCTAAATCCAATCTAATCACACTTGAGATGGTTTGGGATGAGTAGGACTGAAGAGTGAAGGAAAAGAAGCCAATAAGTACTCGACACCTCTCGGGACTCCTTTCGGGATTGTTGGAAAACCATTCCAGGCGAGGCACAAGCACACATACACACTGATCAAAAAAAGTCATCAGTCATCTTCATCTTGGATTACAGCACACAATGTGGTAGCCAGTTCATATGTGAAAACCGTTCCTTGTGCTCCCAGAAACACTTGTTTCACAATTTAAGCCCTGAAAAATCCATTTGTGGTTCATTGATGCTCCCTAGCAAACTGAGCCTTTTTCTGAATAGCTAGCCTCACTAAAAAGTTGGAAAGTTGATATCCATTGTCCTTCTGGATTTTAATAATGCATTGGTTCTTACTTAGTGCTGGAAGTCACTAAGAACATGGTCATGTACTTGTTGGACATTATATCAATGGAACTCTCAACTTCTATTTTTATTTTATTTTCGACTTTTATTTAGGCAACTTATACATTTTTTTAAATTATTATTTCATGTAGATTATAAAGAAACGGAAACTAATAGAACAGACTTTGCTCAACTAAAGAGCATTTACAGTTCCTTAACTACAGCATCTCACAAAGGCTGAAATGCGACTGTCCTGCTATACTCACTCGTTATAACATGCAGCACATTGAAGAAAGTTGTGTCAGTCTCTCTTCATTTATTAGTCTTTATTTCTCTCTTCGTTTATTGTTTTTGTAATAATGGTTTCTAATGTCTTTTTACTCTCTACAGAGTAAGGCTCAAGCTTCTGTTATAGGTGATTGAGTGCCTTTGAGGATAACTTTTCATACTCAAATTATTCATGCTGCATTGTTTAAACCGGCAGATAAGTTCTGTGGCATAAAAGCTTTTGGCAGACGTGTCCTGACAAGGTTTTGCTTTAGGTGGGGGAAAACAAAATAAAAAAAAATTGACATAATTTAAAAAGACCTGGTTATATTCCTAGACTTGGGACGGCAGGTTGATGTGGCAGTCAGCTCAGGTATTTAGCATTATCACATTAATAAATTGTTAATGCTTATGTGTTTGGCTAGCTGAGAGACAACCGATCCGTAAATATTAAGTGATTATCAGCCTATTTTGATCGATGGCCGATCGATCAGAGCGCCTAAGGCTGCACGATTAAAAAAATATGATCCATACATAAATGCGATCTCATTTCTAAATCACGCCGATACACTCCTGTGTATTTCCATGCATTCAGATCATGCTGCTTTCACACGTTATTTGTCACACTCGCATACATTATTATCAGAATCATAAAAATCAGAATAAGCCTTGTTCTTTATTATTTCACCAATCAATCATAAATCAATCATAAAGCAGCTCTAATTTTGTGTTAACGTGGTTTTTTTTTATGCAGCATGGCTTGTTTTAGGATTTTTTCACTATTAAAAATCGATTGCCATTTTTCCTAATCGATCTCTTGAAATGCACATGAAATCAAATGATCATCAACTATAATTAATTGTCGTTCCATCAACATTCTTAACCCAATTTCAGTAATTCAACAAACTCATTTATTGAGTATTGCATTTCACTACATATCGTACTATGTATGACTGTGTATGTGACAAATAAAATTTGAATTTGAACTCCTTAGCTGTTTTGTTTCATGATGCATTCATTACTGTAGTTAATTAATTACAATTAATGGCTCTTAAGTATTTGCTTATTTAAATACAAATTGCAACTTTTTTTTCCAAGCTTTTTTTTTTTTTTTTTAGGTCAGAAGTAAACCAGACCCTGTGCTGACCTAAATGCCTCTACAAAAGAGACCAAAACCTACCTGGTGAACTGTATGAGCTGATGGTGGTTGTCTGGAACGTCAAAAGGCTTGTACATAAAGTGCCGGAGATCAGACACTCCCACCTGACTGACGCTGTAGGACTGAGCTTTGGCAATTGATGTTAGAGCATTTAGGGCCTGCATGGCTTCCTCAATCTTTCTCTTGCAATCTGCCACTGCGTAAAAAGCCTCATTGTCTGTGGAAAGCAGCAGCAGGCACACGGTGCACTCAGGTGGGTCCAGGTAGGATATGTAGGCATAAAAGTAACAGTCAGGGTTAAAGCTGGGGAGGCAGATTGGGGTCCAGATTTCACCAGCCTGGAAAGCAGAGGAGGCTCCAATAAGGTTGAGGAGCAGGTGAAGGTCAGCAGGGTCCAGCTTGGCATCCTCAATCACCATCTTCTCCTGTGCAATGGTGAGCAGCTTGTTCTTGGCAATGAGAATAGAGAAGACTAGGTTGGGCGTGATGGCCTTCTGAAGTATCTGGCTAAGCGAGTCCCTGAATGAGGAGGAAATGGGTAGACAGTGCACAGCGGAGAGCAAGAAACTCGGATCAAAGTCGACCAGGTTTAGTAAACCGTCGAGGATCTTCTCTGAGCCAGCTAGCAAGCGGCGCAAATCGTAGTTCTTCTTGTGCTCAAAGATTCGGGTGATGCTGGCTTGGGTAAGCATGCTCACAATCTGGTTATAGACATAAAGCAGTTCATTGCGTAGCTGCTGCTCAGACTGATGGGTGCTAGAGACAGAGACGAGCACCAGAGGGCCCTGCTGCATGAAGACCACTGTGTGCTCATCTGTAACAGAAGAGTTTCAGACAGAACAGTTAAAAACAGCAAAAAAACACTTCTGAAACTGCAGCATCATTTACATTAAAAAAAAACATGCCATAGCACAAAAAATGGTGCAAATCTGCTGAGGTGCATATGATGATGTTTTATTTAGTATATTGTGTTTGCAACGTGACCAAGTTGGTTCAGAATCTGGGATCTGAGCCTATGATCAATTGCAAATGATGATGATGATATAAAGGACTTTAAGTATCAGAGTTACATGCAACTTACTATATATATACTTACTGTATATACTTATATAACTAGATGTGCCCGAGGAGAAATTAATTTTTATTATTAAATTGCACACCCATAAGTACGTTTAAAAAAAGTAAAACACTTTCTGTTTATGCAGTCGTGAAGTTGGCAGAATGAAGATGTGAAATTGCGTTTATTAAGTACATTTCAATTGCACTCATAAGCGCATATTTTAAAAAATTAACAGCGCTGTCTGTTAAATTTTGAAAAGAACAAATTATTTTTTTAAGGTTGATTTTTTCCATTTAAATTGCATTCCATTACATTAAGGAAATTAGAGTTTATTTTCTTCTTGTGGGCCGATTGCGAAGAAACAAAGCCTATATGTTAGCTGCGAAAACCCCATTCAAATTCGTTTAGTAGTTTTTATGTCATGCACAAACATACAGACAAACAGACAGACAAAAATTCCAAAAACCATCTTGATGTGCTCTATTATTCATCCTACATCCTCACAACCTATTTTTCCGCAAATATCTTCACAGTTTTATAATATGTATAGATCATTTTAATGTTATTATATTTTTGTCATAATATTATCATATATCAACATATAACATAAAGCAATACATTAGACATTTACATTTTTATACGAGTTTTTCTTTTCCAGAAATGCGTATAAATTTTTTGGGTTGACTTTGTACGTATGTGTATACAGTATCGAATAAAAATGCGCCAATCGATTGGCCGATGACCAGAATCTGCAGTTTTCAGCTAGATCTAGCAGTGATGGACCATTAGAACGAGTTATAACTGATTATTATTATAATCGAGTTATAACTGATTATAACAGCATGTGCTCCCTCCCACCCTCCAATAGTGTGTGAGTAGCTATTTGAAACGATTCTGTCGGCTCCCAAAAATAAATAAATAAATAAAATTATATATATAGATTTTATTATTATTATTAAATTATCAATAAATAAATGCTCTGGGGCGATTTTTGTTTTTAGCTTTGTTTAAGAGAAGGCCATTTAACTTTGTAGTTTTTGGAGAATATGCAAAAGTTATTTAACAGTTATGTTTTATTATGAACATTCTGAACAACTGAATTTCCATGAAAAAAGTTTGCATTTACCATAACTTATAGTTCTAAAAAGGGAAAATTTAAATTGTCAAAATAGAAATATGCAAATTCAGCAACATGCATTTTCATAATCGATTTATTATCATTCCGTGTACAAGATTAATACCTGAGTAGACAGAACGAATGACATTGTCCCCGCTTTGAATGAAAGACACCAGAGCCATCATGACACCCATGGTGGAGGACAGGGCTTCCTCGCTGCCGTAGCGTGAGTAGATGGGCTTCCCAGCCTCACTCAGGACGAACACGTGCTTCCGGTGCCGTCTCCAGCTCTCCGAAGTCACATCCTCAGCCGAGTGAGAAGAAGCCTCTAGGTGAGATTCTGAGAGAGGGGACGGAATTCTGTTCGCGCACACGCCCGGCTCTTCCAGATTTCCTCGAGCTAACACGGACACAACGAATTCACCCGAGTCCTCCTGGCCATTGTCCTCCACACTTTTACCAGTGTCTGATACATCAAGCAGAACAGCTTCTTCTTTCTGAAGATCCACTGGAACATTATTTGGGTCTAAGCCACCTTCTGACTGCGTGTCGATCAGTTCTGTCTCATCACATCCGTCTATTCTTGGGAGACTCACATGATCTTCCACATCTGTAATACAGTCTAGAGTCTCTTCAGACTGCATTTTGTTTTTATCAGTCTGAAGTGAAGATGTGATAACAGGTGAGTCAGTCGCCTCCATGTCGTTCATATTCGATCAGATTCCCCTGATTCATATTAACACGATACTGTTGTACTGAGGAAACAAGACAGTAACATTTCTTAAACAAATGTTTTTTAACTGATCAAGATGAGTGAAGAATGACTATCCATATGTACAATCTATATCTGTTCTACAGATGAAAATGAAAGTAGATATAGAATGTTGAAATACAGTGTACACATTGGTGTTTACTTTACTTGTTATCATTAGCAGCAGCAGCAGGTTCTCTCTCTCTCTCTCTCTCCTGTGGCTATGTAATTAGCAACCTAGCTAAAATACCTGACACCTAGCATACAGAGACTTTTTAAACATCTTATATAAATTAGTTTAATCTGTCTAGGGAAGACATTTTTAGAGCAGAATATTTCGAGTCGGTGAGTTATTTATTTATTATTATTTTTTATAAACACATACACTTATATCTCTAGAAGAAGCTGTACCGGCAGTGTTTCTTTTGAAGCGTCGCTCTCGTCCTCTTCCGCTGCGATTTCCGCTGCGCATGCGCTCAAGTTATCGTCTCTGTACCGCATTAAAGGTATGATGATTACAGTCGACGTACGAAAAAAAAGCTTCGAATTAATTCATTCATTCAAATTCTGTATGCAAACGCAATTTATTCCTTCTTAAAAAAATAAAAAAAAATAAATAAGATATTTTTTTTTTCAAAACGCACGAGTTTATTTCGAAACTCGAGCGTTTGATAACAGTGCGTTTGAACTGCAGTGTTGGCAGTGTGACGTCATATACGGGGTGTGGTCTTTATTAAATAGAAAGTTCGAATTTTAATTCTCTTAAATTTATTCAACTTAAGAAGAATAATAGACTTCTAGATTATTATGATATTATTTTTAATTCAAGTAAAGTGTCTCTTGCTAGATCTTTTTCACGGATTGTTGTTATTGTTAAATGTGTTTAATGTTTTTTTGTATTCTATTTTCTATTTGTATTGTTTCAATAAAAAAAAGAAAGTTAGACTTAAAAATTAAAGTACTTTTTTTGTAAGGTTGCACAAATTTACAATGCATATTTACATACATATTATTCTACATACATACATAAAAATTACACATTGCCAATTAAAATAATCTGTATGACTTTTGACTGTGTCATACAGCATGAGGAAAACATGCAAACAGCACACACCCCAAGGCAGGAATCGAACCTGGACCCTGGAGGTTCTAACCACTAATCCAACTTGCCATCATATACTGTACATACTTACACACATACTATTTACTGCTGTAGCAAAATAATAAGTTAATTCAAATCATTTATTGATGTTCAGAAACATTTTAAGTAAAGAAAGGAGGAAGGATATAATGGATCCCTGAAACATCCCACAAATATGCTAAAATGACTCACTGATTTATTTTAGCTGAACTTTTTTAATCCCAGAGGGAAATTGCTTATTCTGTTCATATTAAATATAAAAATTTTTTTTACTGTAATGTTATTTATTTAATATTGGATGTTATTGAGGTTTTAACTTTTAAAATGTCCAAATATAGTTATTGTATGTATAGAAAATTTTACTCAGGTTGGCATCCTTAATATAAAATAAATTTTTGGAAGAGATCTATTGATAACACGTATAATTATGCAATAAATAGTTTTATACAGTTTTTATAACAGTTAATTCCAAGCAAGTAATTTGTTTGGACAAGAGGCATTCCACAAGTGCTGATATAGTGTATAACAGCACTGTGAAGTTTACCTATATAAATTGCTTTGGTGCACAACATGCACCAAAACACACTGAAACCCACCACTGAGCCACCAATGACCTAAAGGCAAAAATCAATTAAAAAAAACCTTTTAAAGTATTTTATTATAAATTCTTTCATTCAGTCTTGACAAAGGCTGAGCCACGTTCCTCTAGAATATGATATAAAATTTTATTTTTGAATGCTGTTAAGACAAGGATGATTTCAGAAATGTTTGTGGAGAATTGTGCTTTTAATAATAGACCTGTAGGTGGCGGTAACGCTGCATGACGTTGTAATTGTCCATCAATTCAAAGAAGAAGACGACGACGACGAAGAAGAAGTCTCAGCAGCAGTAGTAGTAGCATTAGCATTGTTTTGCCGGTGTGGTCGTGTTTTTGTTTAACTCCTGCTCCTGTTCCTCGGTATTAAGGATAACTTACCAGGTTTTAAGTTTACAACCAGAATAAGGCTAGAAGTGCTCTTGAGGGTGTTATAATCAAAGAACCCGCGTTACGTACATCCGCAGCTGATTAGCAACTATGGTAAGTGTGCTAAAATAACTAACCAGACAAGTTCTACAAAAACATGTATAACCTTTTTGTGAGTTAGTTTGTAGTTTAGGTATAATGAGTCATTGTGACCTGTGCTTATAATTAGGAGGCCTGACTTGTTCATTTATTTATCAGCAGGGTTACATAGGGTAGGTCCAGCTTCCTGCGACACAGACTGCACAGGCTATTTATTCACCTGAAAGAAAATCCCAAACCACAGAAAACAAAACTGAACAATACTTTATAACTACTCCTGAAACTGATAAGCAAAATTAGCCATCTGCCATTGCCTCGATGGAGCGCCAAAAAAGGAGCTCGCGCGATTATGCCATTCATCACCATCATCAAAGAGTCTGTATTATTAATGTTACATAATAGCCATTTGTAAGTCTACATAGGCATGAAATCAATAAATCTTTAATATTGCATAGGCATAGCTAAATAAATAAATAATTTTCAGAATGGAGTATAAGAAAATTTATGTATAACACTGTACATCTAGTAAATAATTATAATAATTATTATTATATTTATAAAAATTTGACATCCATTTCAGTAGTACATGTTTTGTAATGGTATGAGATTTTGTCTCAAAAAATTTCAGAAGAGTAATATTTACACAGGAGCTGCAACAGGTATCAGAGATGTTTACTAGGGTAACGCTGACTGCGTTGGTGACATCGTCTGAATTAAGGAATTTTGTCGCTGGTTTTTCCCTTAATTGATATTCCCTGAACATAGAGTAATATTTATGTAAACTGAAGTAATTATGTATGAAGCTCTCATGTAACTCAGATATTTTAGCTTATATAACCACCACTAGGCGGCATGTGGTTTAGTGGTTAGCACTGTCTCCTCTCAACTACAAGATCAAGGGTTCGATTCCCGCTTCGCGGTCTGTGTATGTTCTTCCCGTACTTGATGAGTTTCATCAGTGTATTCCGGTTTCCTCCCACAGTCCAAAGACATGCAGATTAAGAGTTCTAATTGGAGTTCCCAAATTGCCCATAGCTTGTGAGTGTGTGTGTGCCCTGCGATGGACTGTCACACTGTCCAGGGTGTACCCTCGCCATGTGCCCAAAGTCTCCTGGGATAGGCTCCAGGCCTCCCGCCACCCTGTACAGGATAAGCGGTATAGAAGAGGAATGAATAAATAACCACCAGTGATAATTAGAAGGGCAGAAAATGAACTGCCTATTATACAGCTTATAAAGATTAAGGCTCAGAATCAAATTAAATATTCTTTACACACTCTTCTTACCATGAGTCCTCAAGGCTGGTTGGATAATTCCACTATTGTAGTGTCAGTTGCATCTCACTGATTTTACATCCAAAAATCTGTTTGAAAATAAATGATAAAAGACATTTAAATTTTTTATGTCTAGTGAATAAAAGAGCTTTATGCATATGTTTTTCACCCAGAAAAAAACCTTAGACAATGCTTCTTTTTCTTTTTTTTCCATTTTGTTCAATTATGTCTAGAGTGTAAATAGTATATAGTTTTCAAGATTCAAAGAACTTTATTAATCCCAGAGGGAAATTGCTTTGTCTTGGTCATACGGTTGCATTGATTAATTTATCGGGAAGAAAGGAAAAAAATAGATCAGACAAGGAAAAAATAAAATTCAAGAAGTACAAAAAACAAAAATACAATGTGTGTTTCGACTAAGGTGTGAAAGCGTCCAAAATAAACCTGTTTGCTTGTATTGTGTATTTCAACTATAAGGATAGTGAAATGTCAGATATGGACCAAGTGCCAGCAATGGACAACAGCAGTGCAGAAGATGAGAAGGCACCACTGTACTGCATCTGCAGGAAACCAGACATCAACTGTTTCATGATGTGAGATCTATGTGCAGTGCATCTTAAAGGAATTTACACTCTTTGTACATGTGTATTTTTGGCTTTTTCTGTAGTTTAATCAGTCTTTTCTTTACAGTGGCTGTGATAACTGTAACGAATGGTTTCACGGACATTGTATAAATGTGACTGAGAAGATGGCTAAGGGTATCAGAGAATGGTACTGCCGGCAGTGTCAGGGTAAGTAGCCCATCCTCATCTGTTTATTCAGAAAGCTCATAACAGAGAAAATTGTTTGAATGATGATTGCTACTTTTTAAAATATCTGGAAAAACTGAAATTATGATTTATTGTTCCCTTTCTTTTTTGTGCTGGAAAGCCAGACCCTTCCAAAACTTTTAAATGTACTTAATGAACAGATCATGTTTTGTCAAACAGCCATCCTTTCCTTAAACCTTAGCACTTCATATGCATATACAACCTCTGGAGCCATCTCCTAAAGTTGCATCATCATGCTTGATCATTCGGCCAGTGACCGGAATAAACTGGTTTTCACAAAAAGCATTCTTCCAGTCTAGGAAGCTTCTTGGCTATCCATTGGATTATCCATGATAAATAGAGCTACATTCATAATTAGTGTTTCTCTTTCTAACAGAAATGGATCCCTCCCTTGAAGTGAAATACCGGATAAAAAAATCACGTGAGAAAGAAATGGAACCAGAGAGAATTGAAAAACGATCAAGCACTCCAGACTTCAAACTGGATAAACGCCGTGGATCTAAAGTGAGTGTTCTCAGCTTTTACCCCTGGTCGTGGCCCCACACGCACATTCACACATTCTTATTTTTGTGATCTGTCTGATAACAAGGTTTGTCTGCTGTAGACAGGCATGGTTTAAATACCTGTTAAATACTCATATGTGCATTTATAAAAATTTGTTACAGGTGAAACGTTCTGCACGCATGTGTGGCGAGTGTGAACCCTGCAGACGTACTGAAGACTGTGCGCAGTGTGACTTCTGCAAGGACATGAAAAAATTTGGGGGCCCGAACAAAATCCGGCAAAAATGTCGACAGCGGCAGTGTGTAGTTCGTGCAAGGGTAATTGCATACATTTCTATTTAAAGTTGATGATTGATGATGATGTAAGATGTGGAGCACCTTGTGTAACTGGCACAGGTTACGGCCAAATATCCTTCCCGGACTCTTAGACACAGACTGTGGAATCATCTGGATTTGAACTTAATGTTAGAGCTGAATGCACCAGGGCCCCTCAACCTTCTTTTAGGGGCAGCTAGGATTTTTTTTCTCTTGTCATCAGTATCCAAAATAAGGGACGGTGGATACGATCAGCATACATACTTTCAAGCATGGTAGGAAGATAATTGCTTGGTTGTGTTGACGTACAGTCGCACGCCCATGTGGAAGTCACTTATGTTTAAGATTTGGTGATCCTGGTGACCAAAGACAAAGCAGAAGGGGTGTTTCATGAAGTGGTGCTTCACATCAGTTTTCATGTTTGTGCTTTGTAGGTCTTAAATGCTGTGTGTCTTTAAATGTGGTCTTTTTAAGAAAATGCTGCGTGTCCGAGATGAGGAGTTTTCCTTGCACGAGAGGACCGAAAATAGGATGCACAGAGACAGACGATATTCAGATGACTATAATGATAGTGAGGTTGAGCTGTACTCACCATACAAGGACCAGAACTTGGTAATATCATTGCAAAATTCTTCAAATTACTCTTAGTCAGTGATCAAAGCATTATTTATTTATTTATTTATTTATTTATCTATCTATTTATAATCTATCTATTTATTTATTTATCTATTTATTTATATTTTAGAAAAGTGAAATGCATTATGTAACGTTTTAACTTACTGCTTTTGTCACTCTTGTGTAGCCATGGAGCAGAGAGGATAAGGAAAGTCCAGTTTACAGCTCTCGCCAGTGCAAGAAAGCTATAAAAGTCAAACATGTTAAGCATCGAGAGAAGAAATTTGACAAAAAGGTAAAAAGACCAAGTGTTGAGACAAAGCATGCATGTGTTAAACCTTTTTTTTGTGTCATGATATTCAGTGCATTGGTGTGGTATTGTCCCTTTGCAGAAGGAGTCTCGTAGGCATAAGCAGAAACAGAAGCATAAAGACCGTGTAAGGCACAGTGACAGAAGTGATGTTAATTATACTAAAGGCTTGCATCAGTGCTTGGGCCCTACCTGTACTGAAATGGCACGTCCCAACTCAAAATACTGCTCAGAAGAATGTGGCATGAAGCTAGCAGCCAAGTGGGTCTTGTCTCCCTTTTTGAAATTTAGAATGTTTAAATTTGCCTTTAAAAAATTTTTTTTTTTATGAATCTCTTCATCATACAAGCTCGTTTGTGTGCTTTATAATCCGACAGCCGGATTTACGAGATCCTTCCACAGCGTATACAGCAGTGGCAACAGAGTCCGTGCATCGCTGAGGAGATGGGCAGGAAACAACTGGAGCGAATTCGTAAGGAACAGCAGGCCGCTCGCATGCGTCTCACTGAAATGGAGCGACGCTTTCATGAGCTGGAGGGAATCATTGCTAAAGCCAAGCAGCACGTTGTTCAGCAAGATGAAGATGTAGGAATTCACTGGCCCAGAGGCCGTACACAAGCATTTCTTTGGTTTAGAATGCGTTAGTGATGATGCTGGATGTTGTCCCAAAGCTCTAATATTAATTAATTTAATAAAAGTCCAGGGATAAACTTGCGTACTAAAAAAAATGCATCCACTTCCAAATTTATAGCTTCATCCATGTTTCCCTAATGAGCAAGGCAGTATGGGAACTCATCCCCTTTTGGGTGATCACACATACAGTAGGGCAATCAAAAATCTGTAACTGTGCTATATGGTCTAATGTGCAGACTATATTGCAGAAAATATGTTTTAGTTAACATGACATCCATTTTATTGAGGTTGGTAGCTAGAGATGGGGAGTGGGAAATCAATTCATTTATGAATCGCAATTCTGCATAAATATTTATTATTTTTATGTTTTTAATAGTGATTAACCGGTCGATCGTCCAGGGGCCAGAATTGCCCGTTTTCAGTTTGATTGGCTGTGACTGATGAACGGGCGATCAGCCTTGGATATAAATGGTCCTGTACCAAGTGCAGCAGGTTCCGAGTGGCACAAATTTTTAAATCACAATTTGTCCCCTGATTTAAAATATATATATTTTGGAGTCAGTTTTGTGATGCATGAGTCGTGAGTAATAACTGAAGCAATTTTCCCCCATCTCTAGTGTCCAGAATACTAATTGGAAAGCTATTTCATAACTATGAGGCTTTATAAAAAATATTTTTAAAAAGCTCTGGCCCCTGTAGTCTCCTTTATACAAGGTACCCACGAATATCCAGCACCTTTTAATCCAGCAGTTCACTTGGGTATTGTGGTGCGAAACTATTCAGTGCTTTATAGGTCAATATTAGTATCTTAGTATTATTATTTCATTTATTTGTTTTTTGGGGGATTTTTGATGATTTTTCTCCATAATTTAGTCATATTAGGACACTCCCCTATCAAGGCGACAACTACCAGTTGGGAGGTCTAAAGACTATGACGTGTTTCCTCTTAGCCAGCCAACCGCATCTTTTCAATCTGTTCGCTCGCGCATCTTTGGGAGCTGCGTAACACACTCGGAGGACTGTGCTATCTGTTCCTTCCACTTGCATGAGTTCACACCCGCCCATGATTGGCTTAGAATTGCAATTGATGTGAGAGCGCTAGAGTGCCTACCTCTTGGCCAATCAGCTCTCTCCAGGTCCCCGGCTGTGAGCGGCGACAGCATCATCTAGGATCAACTCTCGACCTCCGGATGATGGGGCAAGCTTGTTACCGATGCGCCACTAAGAGACTATAACAGTAATATTTAAAAATTTCACTGGGAACTAGTATGGGTGTGGGTAAAATTGTGGTGATGTGGTCATAACTTCTGTTTCTATAAAATATAATTTTTTTATAATAATAAGTAAATTACACTTTCAGTTTGCACTGACAAATGCAATTGTAATGAAAAATCTAATGAAATTTACACTGGAAATTAACTTAAAAAACAGGAATATAAATAGTATGAATATAAACTAAAAGTTCTTCTTCGTATAAAATGGTAAGAGGTTAGTTATCAGCAGATATGAGTCAGTCTAGTGGTTATTATTATTTTCATTGATAGTAATATAGATATTTTAGTATTCTCAGATGGATGGCTTCTGATTGCTGTCTTTAGACCACAAACAAATATGTATTCTGTGTCTCTCTGTAGGTGAATGAAACCGAGAGTGAAGACATGGATCTTCAGATCTTTTGCATATCTTGCAGTCACCCCATCAACCCTAAGGTGGCAATGAGGCACATGGAGAGGTGTTACGCTAAGGTAAATATATAGAAAAGATGTTCTTTTACCTCAGACTTTTGTTGGTTCTCCAGATATCGTGAGTGTAAGATTGTTTATTTTTTCACGAACAGTATGAAAGCCAGACATCGTTTGGTTCAATTTTCCCTACACGAATAGAAGGGTAAGAAGGATTTAAGCATTAAAAACTGATTTTAAAGAAATACATTTAAATGTTTTGTCTTGGGCGTTTACAAATAATGTGTCCGTTGTGTTACCAGGGCGACAAGACTCTTTTGTGATGTGTATAACCCTCAGAGTAAAACATACTGCAAGAGGCTCCAGGTGTTGTGTCCAGAACATTCCAGAGACCCTAAGGTGAAAACCTAGTCCCATAGCTGGATAATTATGGGTTTGTGTGTGTGTTGCACCACATCATTTTGTTTATAAATGAGAATTCTGCACCACCAAACTGCACTTCTAACTGAAGGACTGTGAAACAGATTTAAAAGTGGACTTTCTGCAAAAATGATGATAAATAGCAATTCTGTCTGTATTTTATACAAAACAAAAAGCAATGAAGCACTTTAAGGGGAAAAAAGAAGCTGGAATAATATAGAACGGATAATTGTCTGCTAAATGTTTGTCCTCGTCCATGTTTGTGATGATAAGATGGCCAATTATGTCCTAACACAAAGGAAGATAATCATGTAATATTGTTGGCTAACATAATGCTGATTCAGAATCAGCTTTGTCAGTAAGAAAAAAAATGTATCAAAAGCTAATAGAAGTAAAGCATTGAGCCAAAATTGACAAGAAAACAGCAATCGTATATGGTTGGATGCCACTATATAACACTAATAAAGAAAACCTTAATCTCTTCAGTTTGAAAAAATTAATCACTTAATGAATAATTTACTAACAGAAAATATATTACTAATTTGCAGTATCCTACGAAATCTGGTTTCTGTCTAGTGAACACAGCCTTCCATCTGTCCGCATTTCCCTCCCACCCAAATATCCATTAGAAATTTTATTTATTTATAAAAAATAATTAACGTCATGTCCACCTCAAAGATAAGTAGTTATCAGAGTATTCAAACTGTGAAATCCTGCTAAAGAGCCAGCTGCATTATCAATGCAAAGCTCGAGTTGGGATGTTTATAACATATGTATCAGTGGTTACATTTTGGGTTTTGGCCATAGTGTTCCTTATAAATAGCCTTTCATCATTTGTAGTTCTCTCTCTCTCTCTCTCTCTCTCTCTCTCTCTCTCAGGTGCCAGTAGATGAAGTGTGTGGATGTCCTCTAGTGCGTAATGTCTTTGAGCCAACAGGAGATTACTGCAGAATGTCGAAGCGCAAATGCAACAGACACTACTGCTGGGAAAAACTCAGACGAGCAGAAGTAGACCTTGAGCGTGTGCGAGTGGTGGGTCAAATGTTAAACCAATTTACATTTAGATTGTATTCTGTACATGTGTTACATCTCCTGTGTATTGCTTTTAAAAATATAACAAGTCATCTTAAGGTTTTTGTGATTTAATTTTTTAACAGTGGTACAAGTTGGATGAGCTGTTTGAACAGGAACGTAACGTAAGAACGGCGATGACTAACCGAGCGGGGCTGTTGGCCCTCATGTTGCACCAAACCATTCAGCATGATCCTCTGACCACCGATTTACGCAGCAACAAGGACAGATAGTGATGCGCCATGTTACACCTTCTCTTTACCCTTTGTATTCTTGTTGATAAAATTTATTTTGTGGTGTTTATTCATTTCCTCTTGTGGGTGGAATTGGTCGAACAAAACATGTTCTATAAGTTGTTGGTCTCACTTGTCTTCTGTACAAATACAAATTTGCTAAAAATTATCTAATTTTCTTTGGATGTCACGAGTTATTTCTTTAGTCTGAGAAATCCTAGCTGAATAAGGATCATTATTTTGATGTTATTATTTTGATATTTCCTTTTGGCTACAAAATGAACAGTTTGAAAACCTTTGTGGTTCTTACTCACCATTTCATATTACCTGGGGTGTGATAATTAACTTGAAGTTAAGAGTTCAGCTGTGCTTTGCTGAAACAAATTCACAATAAGTATAAAAGTTGGTTTATGCTAAAGTAATGCAATATGTTTGTCATGTACTTTATCAGTCCAGGGTATGAAGGAGTCTAGAGAAGGAACGAATCCCTCTCAACAGGGTTTCTTTAAATCCAGCGGCGAAGCGTGCCTTTAATACAGTCAGTGCCCTGCAAAAAAAATCTTAAACAATGCAGTTGTACTTTAATAATGATCAGACATTCTGTAGTCCACTGTTTTGCAACAAAATATGTTATTCACAAACAAATTGTAGTCATACATGTGGTGTTTACGGAGTGCAGCGGAATGATGCTCTGCCACCTTTTTTCATCATGTGCGAAGAAAGAATATCTTTATGCTCAACGTGACATTCGTGAGCATTGGAAGATCCAGTTACCAATGATCCGTTAAATAACACTCAAAAAAAATATTCCACCTTAAAATTGCTGGTAAACGTATTTACAAAAATTTTTTAAATGGTCTTATATGATCCTATCAGAAAATTCACTTTTTCACCTAGGTGAGATACATTAGTAAGTGAAATAATGAGGTAAACTCGCATATGAAATGCATCATATGGTCATAGAGCTAATAAGCAGCTGGTGTGGTCCTTAAAAGAGTAGGGAAATCAGTTATTTAGCTCTATATAAAGGTGCTTTTTTTATTTTTTATTTTTTTTACAATAATAATTTTATGACAAAAACTTTTCACAGCTTGCCAGTGAAGATGGTGCTGGCATGTATGCCTGTGTTAGCAGAATATGTCATGAATAGTGCAAGTTCCATATGGCAGAACACCAATAAATGAAACAAGCCATCACTCCAGGGGTAAGTAAATGGCAAAATAAAAAAAATTCAGTGCTCGCTCTATGCCAAAACCTAAAACAAAAAAACCCTACATTTTATTAAATCCACTGTCCTCTCTCCTTTCCTAGTTTAAATTGAATATGAAAAAATACAATCATAAAAAAAGACACCCCCTTTTGGGTGTGTACTGGCTTTTACCAGCAAACATTTCAACACATTATTACCCAATTCTGCTTCTCAAGATTAGGTAACAGTTTTAGACAAGAGAATGTTGGTCACAAACAAATCAGCCTCATGATATGGAAACTAGGCAGGGACTTTTTCTTCCTTTTGTTTTATTTATATACTGCAACAGTTCCCCTCAGGTGGCTTAGTGGTTAGCATTCCAGGTTCGATTCCTGTCTGTGCATAGAGTTTGCATGTCCAATGGTCAAGAAGATTTAATCTTAATTAAGCTGCTAACAGTGATAGGCTAAATTGCATGCGTCTGAGCATGTTATTATATTTCTTGGCTTTTACTGTGGGTTTAATTGAGTTGATTAGTAGCCGGCACAGTGGCTTAGTGGTTAGCACTGTCGCCTTGCACCACCAGGTCCTGTGATGGTAGAGTAACTCTTCTAATACACAAAGTAATACTGAAGATGCACCCAAGGCAGAAAGCTGTGATGTGCTTGGTGTTCCATGTGCATGCAGCATCAATTGATTAAAATTCTTCAGGGTCTACTGCTGAATGAAAGATTTTCTCAAGTGTATTTCACATTGATCTGATTTTGGAGAGATTATCAGCATTTTCTGGCTCCTGATTGGCATCTGCTATCAAACCAAGATGAAGACCTTCCTCATAGGACCAGTACATTCTTAATCTTGGGTATGTAAGGAACGACATCACCATATTTATTCCTAGGAGGATCTCAGTTTCCTGTGATGTCATGGCCAGATGTCATTATTTAGTCGTTTATTTATTTTAAGCATGTATTGTGCACTATTTCATGCAGTAGATAGGTGTATCATGCACACTTGGCTACACTATCACACAATAAAAAAAAATATGCACAAAATAACAATAAAATGTTTTTTTACAGTAAATACCATGCAATATGCGCAATGGTAACATAAATTTACAATTTTTCCAATTTGCAATAATGCTATGACTTCTAGCTGAAACGTAGCTGGTGATGCATGATGTCCAATTTAGTGGACAAATGATTAACCCAAATTTACTACTTACATGAAATCAAATATTGAAATAAAACACAAAAATATTATTCCTTAGAAATAGTTTTTTGTCATCAGTTTTTAACCTGCAAGAGTCTTTAACTACTCCTCCATTTCTGTTGGGACAGGATATAGTCGGTTCGGATGCGGTGTTCGCCACTGGGAGATGTCATTGCAGCTTTGATGGTTGGAAGAATGTTTGGTTGTTGGTCTCCATAATCACCAGATCTAAATCCAATTCAGATGGTTTGGAAAAGCAGGCAACAATTACTCAATATTTCTTAGAACTCCTTCAAGATTTTTGGAAAAGCATTCAGGTGACTAGCTCATGAGGCTGGCAGCGAGATTACCAATAGTGGGCAAAGCTGTCATCAAAGCAAAAAGCATCTACTTTAAAGAATCGTTAACATATAATATATACCTGGGTTATTTAATACTATCTACATTAAAATAAATAAAAATTATGATACAAATGTGAAATGTAATACACAATTCTGAAAACAATAGAAATAAAAAAAAGTTGTATCCAAAATTCTGACTTATATATACTTTTTATTTGTGTCATTATCAGTAATCTTACTTACAACTTAAATAAACAGATTAGAACAACAGAAGAATGCTTCAAAGAAAAATCAAAGAAAAATGATGTTTGATGTATCAAAGATGAGAGAAACATGGTGTCATTGGTTTCTTTAATAAATAAATTCAATTCATTATATGAAACCACTCCAGCTTTTTTTTTCCATGTCATTTATTAGATCTGTTTGAAAAAGCAGTCCTACACAAGTTAATCATGGCAATTCTCCCATAGTTTTGGAACCTTTCGCACACGCTTGAGGTTTAGCAGTCATTGTCAGGAGAAATTTAGTAGTGTACAAACTCGTCAGTGCTTCAATATATTTGAGCTCATGAATCAAAACATAAGTCCTAATTAAGACATTTCATAATAATTTGTTGTTTGAGTGACAAGTACTGCTTATAATAAAATTAAATGAAATAAAAAGTACTGCACCAAGTTACAAACTGACAGTCTGATCCACCCATCCACCCTCAAAAAGAGTGCCATATTGTTTCAATTCTTGTTACATCTGTACATCTTAAGAAAAACTGTAATATTTTTTTATATGATATGTTCCTAGACTTCAGTGTGACTTTGTGAAGGGATTTAATATGAGTGCATTTGTCCCTATTGAATTTCAACTTTGCACGGTTACATCAAGTCATAAATTACAGATTTGTGTTGGAAAAAAAAAAAAAAGGATCAATACAATACCAATTCCAAAAAAGTGGGAACAGTATGGAAATTATATAAAAACGATAATAAAATGATCAAATAAAATAATAAAACAAAGAAAAGTCAACTTTAAAGTGCCTTCTTTAAAAAAGTACTTGTACTATACTGTACAGTACAACAACTCATTATTTAAATGTTTATTTACCATGTTAAAACCCTTAAAACACAAGCAGCACATATACATGCCGGCAAGTCAGCATAGGTCAATACTGTATATTAAAATAAAAAATTAATTAATTAAAAATAAAAAAATAAACATGTGCTTATACAGTATACTGTAGACGCCTTGCTGGTGTGTGTTAACGGGACTTCAAACTGTGTATTTGCATTTTTAGATATATTTAGGTAGAACAAAAAAGATCTTTACTTTTATAGAGTAAATTTCACCACTATCAGAATAAATATTAGAATTAGGCCCCAAAAATGTGGAACTCTCAAAATTAGCATATTTTTTATTTTTTTGGTCATAGAAACAACCAAAAACAACCATAAAAACATGTGATCATGCGTATTTGTGTTATCTATTTGCCTATGTGACCTATTTTCTCATTTTTGCTCAGTCATGGTTGGGAAGTTGGTTAAAATGAACTAAAATTCAGTCCTATTGCCTATTAGGTGCTGAAAAAAGATGCACTCTATACTGCACAATCCTGAGCTCTATATATGTTTATTATTAACCTAAAATGCCTAGAGCTTTAAGGGCTAATTAAATTCTTGTTTTTAAGGGCTAATTTAATTTTTGCTGAAAACATGCACTCATTTTGAATCTGGCGGAAATGCCTAGTCCTTCTAGAGCAAGGGTGAAGCTCGCCAATTTGCCAACAGATGCACCAGAAATGTGCATCTTTCCAAAACTTTCAGTTCCCCCCAAATTTAAGAAAACCCATCAAATCTCAATGTGTAAACGCCAGGGCTGAAAACCACTTCTGATTACACGTGCAACTGCACAGCTAAAGACTTCTATAATTAAATAATGCTAGCTAAACTTAACCATCAGATGTCTTTATAGCCCAAATGTTTAAAAAGTGTTATTAGCAGAAATAGTAATTTGACACTTTGGTAAACAGTCAATTGACCCAATATTTTGGAGGATGTTTGTAGCCACAAGATTTGAAATGAGAGCATATATTTCAATAAACAAATAAATTCACATGGTAAATCAAATAACGAGTTGTTGTAAAGGTTTCAACATAATACAAAGTGAAAATCACAAAGTGACGACACAGATGACTCCCTCTTTGCGTCCATACTGTCCTAACTAAATTTGGAATTGGGGTTGTAAATAGCAATTTGGCGATGATGGCATGGCTCTGGGCCATAGAGGATCTATTAACAAGAAATTCTAACTCCAGATCATTCGAAATAAGAATTTAGGATGGATGTAAAAGCAAGATAAGGTGCACAAAACTGTTATTACCAGCACAGCAGTAATTAAAGTGTCCAGTTTATAAAAAGAAACATACGTTACGACAAGTTCACACGCAAATGAGCTTATATAGTATATTACACAGTACTGTGCAAAAGGCACACTTTAAATCAAACCTGTCTAAAAGTCATTAAATTAAATTTCTACATAAAAATGTAATATAGAAGATTTTCTTTTACTGCTTACTATTAAATAAACAGCCAACAAAAATCAAATAGAAGAAATCTAATTTAGATGTTTTAAATACTGTGTGAGTTCTTGTATGTTAACCATTGCACAGTTTTATAAGGAAATCAGATGGGTGGATTTTTTCCAAGAGTTAAAAAGAAAAACTTTCACAGTTATTATGGAAACTTTACTTGATCTAATGTTTCTGGACATATTACCAGACTCCCTCTCCCATGTTTTCCTTAATTGCTTATCATTTATCACTATTAGCAGCTTATAATTTGTTATTACTTTCTTTAATGCTATACAGATGATTCCCTGTAAAACATCTTTTGTATTTTTTTTAATGAATAATTGGAAACCTACAATTTACTCTTTTTGACAAAGTAATGCAGAAAATACGTTTTAATGCAGAAATAAACATCTAATACAAAATGTATGAAAATAATCTCGGGTGCTAAACACTTGCGCAGTACTGTATAAATTATTTGCATGTAAACATACATACATATGCCTACATATATAAATATATATATTTCATTTACATACAATATTTTTAGTGGTTTATTTACATTTCGATGAGGCAGCAGGTCTTTCTCTGAATTTTTGAGCAAATATATCACACAAACAGAGCCATCCCAACAGGAACCCCAATGTTGGATGACCGTTGACTTTGATAAAATTACACTGAGATAACGTTGAATGAATGACCCAAACACAACTAAATTAAAATTTTTATTTGGAGAATTTATGCTAATTAACATGTATTTTTACAACATCTGATCACATCTTGGTCCATTAAGTTTCGAATTCCAGAATTCCGTATCTTTTAGTGCTTTAATGGTAACGCCTTTTCATTTTCTTTCGGGAAATATACTGTAACTGTGATGTCTCCCATATTATTATACTGTAACCGTTTTGGCTGCGTTCCAATTTATTATTTTGGTACATTGTTGTTGGTATTTTTTTTTATCACCACTTGTTGTTAAGTACACCCATTTACTGGCATTAGCAGCATGTTCCCTAGTGGTCCATTGGTAATCACGGAGAGAGCTCTCATAGTGAATCCTGCTCAGGTTGTTGGTTTAGTATTAATGTAATTTTTGCAGCATTGTGTTAGGGGCATTCATTCAACGTTATTCCACCATCATAAAGTCAACATTGTTCTGATGTCATTTCATCAAAATAATTCTAACTTTCAAAAACAGCCTAATTCCAGCGTTGTCTTAATGTCCATGACGAATGCCAAAAATCCTCTCAGGATGTTCTCAGACAAAGTTATATATACTACAGTACATGCTCAATCATGCAAACCCACAAAAGCTTCCAATCACCAGTCGACGTCCTCCTCAATATAATAATCAGTGGTGAAAGTACCATCGAACAAGCCAGGGTCCAGAACCTTCTGTTGGGATTTTCCCCGGGTGAACACTCGAGAGAGCGAGCCAAGGCTCATTTTTTCCTTCTTCTTCTTACGCTTCTGGTCCTCGAGGTCCTCCATGGACTGAGGCAACAAAAGCAAAACAAGTTTGAGTTAGTCAGAGTTTATAGAATGTGTAGATTAGCAAAAACTGGCTCTTATCAGCCTCATCTTGTCTTTTACTTTTGTTGATGCTACATAAAGGACGTGTTCAAGGAGTTAAATAACACCAGCAGCAATAAGATGAAGAAACCATATCCTGTAGGATCATTGACATCATTTTGGAGAAATTTTGGCCTGTTCAACTTTGCTCCAGTTTACTGACGGTTGGGCCATTCCTTTTATCTTCTTTAAGATTCTGACACAAGCATCTCAATTGAGTTGGAATCTTCACTTTGTGTCAGTCATTTCAACACCCTGATGTTTATTGGCCATTCAATTTTCACTTTGCTGGTTGTTGCATGACTCCGTTTCAGCCAAATTTATAATCACTTATCCAAATTCAGCCAAATTTAAATCATCAGCCCTCCATCACCATGCTTTATAGTTATTATGAAGTGTTTCTGAATGTTGGTTTACTTTTTGGAAATAAAAAAAGAAATACTACATACTGAAATAAACAACTGAAATTCTGAAATTTGTTGTTTGTTTGCTGGTAGAAGTTTAAGAGGACCACCCAATTGGTTATTCAAGCCTTGATGAATAAAAACAGAATTGAAATAAGATATCCTTTCCTTTTCCTACAACTCTATATTAGTTGTCATGTATATACCCGAGTGCTGGCTCCTAAGTAATGCCTTTCCACATTTTCTGATTAGCCCTGGATGAGAGATTTTTTAATTCAAAGGCTGAACCCTAAACACTGCTGCTGTGCAGAGATCTAAAAAAAGAAAGGACAAAAAAAGAGAATTTGGGAGGGATGATTACTTGGTCGAGGGTGCCAGGCAGCTCTTACATTGCAGAGAGAGTGAGTCCGGTGGCGAGGAGAATTCATGTCACTGAGGGTAGATGAGTGGTCACCATCAGCTGCTGATGTGTCTGAGAGTATCGAGGGCTGACGTGAGTGACATGGGCTGATTCGTAATGCAGCTGTAAGAAACACACAGACAGCTAAATCATCATGTCAAGCTTAGGACTGTCTACTCAAAGCTGTAAAGGCGAGAGAGAGTGTGTGTTTGAGTGTGTGTGTGTGTGTTGCTGTGAGTGAAGGAGCACGGTGTCAAATTACCCAGCAGGGGAGACGATTATCCACAATTCCGCAGCGCAAGAGAGAGAAAAACCGCTGGCTGAGTTGTGATGACGTGACGCTCGGCGTCAAAACAAGAAGCGCATGCGTGATACATGATACTCGGTGCTCATAAACCAAAACAATGCTGGTTTTTCAAGTCAAAATTTATAAAAAATCTTTGCTCGTCTTGCGGAACACTCGCAAACCGCGTTACTCGTAATCCGAGGTTCCACTGTAACTGCAATCTGCAGAAATGTGTTTTCAGATTGATCCAAGTGGTAATGAGTGCTTGGACAAGTTTACAAAACACACTTTTTTTTCTTTCCGTACACCACCACAATGGATCTGAAATCAAGCAATCAAGTTATGACTAAAAGTTCAGCTTTAATTTAAGGGCTTTTGACAAAAATATTTAATATATTTAATATGAAATATGACTTTTGCCGAATTACATATATTTTCCCTCCATAAGAGCTTCCATGTTCAAGAGCTCAATTTTAATTGGATCAACTCAAGTCAACTCAAGTATGGTTAACTAACTTAATCATAAACATTAGCATTAGTTTTAATACTTGAAAGAAAAACATTGCATTGAAAAGGAAATTGTTAACGATTTCCTGAAGTCTGAGACCCATGGACATCACCAAATGGTGAGTTTCCTTCCTTGAGCTGCTTTGGCAGGCCTTCACCACTGCACTTTTCTGTTCCTGCTGGTTTGTGGTTCTTTCTGTTTAAGTTTCCTCTTTAGTAAGGGAAAAGCATACTTATTTGACTTTAGATCAGGGGACTGACTCAGTCCTTTAAGGACATTTAGTTTCTTTGCCTTGGGTTGTTTTCGTCTTTTATCTATAGGATTTTATTTATGCTTTTTTTTAAAGAAAAGCCTAATCTTGACTTTCTATCCTAAGTGTAATTAGCGGTTTGCATATTAACATAAACCATCTCTATTCACATTCCTTTAAGGCATGTATTCATTGTAGACTTTAACAATAATACACCTACCTCCTACACCTAGATGTTCTGGAAGGGATTTCTCTTAAACAAAAAAAATCTTCCAGGCTTTTTGATGTTACTGAGCCCTGAAAGCATTCCTTTGTTTTTAAGAATGTACCAAATTCTTGATTTGATCTCTCCTTTAGTTTCTGTTAGGTCTGTGACATCTCTGTTCGTTTGCTTGTTTTCAGGCTGGTGACGGCCTTCGTCACTTACATCAGTACCAGTTTGTACCACCTACTAAGAAATTCTATGAACAGCTACTACTTGCCATTAAGCTGATTGCAGTCGGTTGTCCATTTACTTTTGAGCCTGTGTAAATAAAGGAACCTGGAATAAAGGGGGAAATGGCTAAAACTCCTAAAATTCCTAATGTAGTATTTCCCCCTTAACTTTAAAAAGATCAGACTGACTGCTAAATAATGGCCCTTCCTTTTTGTGTTTTTACTGACCACACTCACACCCACTGGTCACAAGATGAGTCCCATGATTTCCCATGTTAACGTTTATCTAGATAAACATAGATAGTGCAATTGTGTAACTGTAAGCAAAAACAAATGTCTTTCCCATCCTGTATTCCTTTCTCCTTCACCGAACTGGCTTACAGTATGCAACCATATTTACATTTGTTCTTAATACATATTCAACAAGAATTAGTAAGGACAAATGTATATATATAGGCCTATATATATATATATACACACAAATTTACAGTATATACACGGCTGACAAACGAACTATTTAAATATTTACAAAGTTATAGAAGAAGAAAGCAGAAAAAGTATGCAGTAGTAATGAGTTTAGGTTCAGCCTAAACTCACTGAGTACACTGGGGTCAGAGCACAGGGTCAGTCATTATACAGTACAGTGCCCCTGCAGCAGACAGGGTTAAGGGCCTTGCTCAAGGGCCCAACGGCGGCAACCCAGTGGAGCTGAAGCTTGAACCACCGACCTTCTGATCAGCCTTAACGCGAACAGACATGAAGAAAACAACACTTTATACAATTCACTTTGCTATCTATCCATCTATCCATCCGGCCATCCATCCATTGCATAACCACACAAGAAATGGAGTCCTTAAATTGACCCATGTTCATGAGCAAATGCTTAACCACAACCTACTGACCAAATGTAGTTGGTTCTGTTAAGTGTTTAGCTATTGAGCATTACAATACGACGCTCCACAGCATAGAAGTGTTTGTAAAGTGTACCTTTAATCCGTAAATTGATGTTATATCAATAATAGCTAGGGCTATTATACCTTTGCGCATCAGCCCACCCCAATACTATCTATCATCCAATTAACCATCAACTTTTAATTATCTCGAAATACCACTTACATAGTGAAGATAACCTAAGGAAAAATATTGAAAGTGATATCAATCTCAACTGAAGTAGTCAAAATGACAGAGCAATATACAAGAAAACTGTACACGGGAATGAGCTGGGTGATACATTTCCGCATGGTCAGTGGCAATTTGGCTTCAGTTTTGGACTTTTGTTTTAATACCCACTTATGCATACGGGCTAAACGAGAAGCAAACTTGGCAACATTGGTACAGCATATGTTCTGTGTAAGTGTGTGTGTTTGTGATTACCTTGTCTGTCTGCATGGTACAGGGACTGTTGGCTCTGCCTGATGGCTGCAGTGAGAGGAAGCTCGGCCTGAATCGCCCACTCCTGACTCCCGTTCACCAGCGGCTCGGAGGGCATGGCAACCGAGTGCCGTTTTGGAACATCTTTAGTGAGGGTGGCCAGAGATTGTTTGGCCTTGGGGAGAGCAGACATTTCATTAACATTATGACCATTTTAGATTATGATAATAACAATTCTGCAGGCTTTATATTGGCCTCCAAATAAACAAAATTCATAATATAATAATTCATAAAACCCAATGAACACACCTAACCCAATAAACACATGTTGGTAATACAGTAGGTCCATTCGTATCTGAATTCGTATCGTAACTTAAATGTTTCGTAAGTCGGGGATTTACTATATAGTGCTTACTGTATAAAGATAGTGTTTTTTTATTTCAATACAGCCATGATTAAAAATGTGATCTGATAGATCGGATAAAGCATTTTTTTTTTTTTTTGTACAAAGTAAACTTTGACATAGCA
Source organism: Clarias platycephalus (assembly GCA_030068275.1). Classification (NCBI taxonomy): domain Eukaryota; kingdom Metazoa; phylum Chordata; class Actinopteri; order Siluriformes; family Clariidae; genus Clarias; species Clarias platycephalus. Next base: position 13,641,943 of record JAQQZT010000016.1, on the reverse strand, counting down.
TTATGTGAGAGATACTCCCTTTGATCAAGTAAGTGCACTATGTATCTCTGAGTGCAATTTAGTTCAAAGCAGCAACGACCATGTGTCTAGAGTGGAGTACTGTAGACTGCCATCCATTTAAAAACCAGAGCTCATTTCATTTGTCTCCTCTCTGCCATGTCACTCAGCACAGATCTCTCAAAGAAATGTTAGGGTGTGAGCACACGCTTATGTGTGTATATATATATATATTACCATGGTAAGCTCAGCTTCCAGCTCTTTAATTCTGTTCTCCTTCACGTCGATCTGTGAGCGCAGGAGGCCGGCTTGCTCCGTGGCCTCTTTGGTCTGCCTGCGCAGGTCCCACTTCTCCCTCTCCAGCAGATCCTTCTCTTTCGCCAGAGACTTCACCGCATCCTCGCTCTCCTACACACACACACACACACACACACACACACACACACACACTTTTATAACGACTGAGAAATTTACACAAACACTAAAGAGACTTTAATGGCATCAAATTCGTCCCAGCTTCACGAAAATGCAAACAGTAAGTAAATAAATAAATGAATTGCATAATACGATAAATAAAACCCTGTCATAAATGGAAAACATAAAAATTATAGCCTGCAACAAATCAGTTGATTTGTATTATGATCTAATGCGACATTGCTGCAGGCAAGGTGTTGAAAAGAATTCAGTTCCCCTGGTTCCCCTTCAGCGCGTGCGGCTAGTTAATGACTTACGTGCAAGTTTATAGCTTTATTATTTTATTTTCATAAGCATGAGGTCATGCACTCATAGCCTAAACATTTCAGTGTGTTTGTTAGTAGTTTGCAATTTAAAGGATAAAATATACTGTCAGATATCATTCTTTCCCTTTCGCCCTGTTTTTAGAGTATCTTTGTCACAGCCAGAATTAACTCGCCATGTTTAACTAATCTGTCCCAGCTGTACTGTACATGCCCTTCAGGGGACATTCCCTTGTTTAGAGACATTCCGTGGTTTTCCTGCATAATAACGCATTTAAGTGATGTTTTTGAGTGTTGTCACACACCAACAGCTACAAATAAGCATTACATTTAAGATCGATTATTTTTATTGTCAAGAATTAAGTCAATTTATGCGTGCAATACAATTATGTTAATACATAGTAAAAACGGTGTGCACCAAAATATACAGTAGTGAAACTCGCGCTTCTCGGTTAGGCATAGCTTCAGACACACATGTTCCCAGTGGTGAAAAGGAAGTTGTGTTTGGGTGGAAGTGCCTCATCAGATTTTATATTAGACCGAAACAGAAAGCACATATTGAGGGAGGCGACACCAAATGTAGGATAAGACCTTTCTGCGCAGACCTTCATAAAGCAGTGGAAAGCATACTTAACACTTCAATGACTTTGCACTTTCTCACATTATTTTTAGGACGTGTTGATTTCAGGACAAGGTCCTCAGAGAGATACCTATTTGCCATTTTAACATCTGCTGGTAAATAAAAGCGCTTACAAGACGTTGGTTGCTTCCTGAATCCCCCCACAATACAACAGTGGATGGATATAGTAAATGATATTTATTTCATGGAAAAGATTACTTTTTCTCTGTCTTCAGAAGAATGTTTTTAGAAAAATCTGGTCAAATATATAAAGCCATTACAGCCAGAAAAACCAGTGGATTTTCTCCCATAGTCTCCATTATAGACCAAGAACAAACAGTTAACATTATTCAGTACAGAGTATGATTATTAAGTTTATATCTGACCTCCCCCGAATTGTACAAATGATTATCGTTATTAAGAATATTATTTGAATGTTATTTTATTTTGTTTATTTAGTTTTGTATTATGTTAAAAAAGAAAAATTGATTGGCAGAGAACAATGTAATGTAACTGTTTAGCATGCTACATCAAAATAAAAAATGTAAAAAAATAAAAAAAGAAGAAAAAAAAGCACTCGCTTTTTTTTACTCGCTTTTTTTTTTTTTTTTTACTCGCTTTTTTTTACTATGTATTAGCATAATTATATCTGGAGATCGCGAGTTCCAGGTGATGCTGTAACCTCTCGAGCCGGATGTCTAGAGAGATCTGATTGGCCAAGCTCTCTCAGAGGGGAGGGATGAGAGGTCCCGCATTAATCACAGCTCTACAGCCAATCAGGGGCATCAGTGAGCTCACGCAAGCGGAAGGAGCGGATAGCGCTGTCCTCCGAGTGTGTTCCGCCGTGTTACGGTGTGTGAGCGAGCAGTTCAAATAGATGCGGTGGGCTGGCGTCACGTGGTTCGGATGAAACACGTGATAGTCTACGTCCCTCCCGACTGAGTGGTAGTAGTAGCCTTAATGTGGGAGCCCCCTAGTGACGGGGAGGAATTGGACACGACTAAATTAGGGAGAAAATCTGGGAAAAATCTAAAAGTTGTGTTGTGCATCTGTTGTTGAAAATGGGTCTCTCGACGGAGGAAAAAGTGTTCATAGTTGAGTATTATTTCCGCTCATATGGAAGTGGTTATTAATGGGGATTAAGTAAAAAAAAAAAATCCCTTCTCATACCCGTCCCATTCCCCCGATCTTACACCGCCTGATGCCTGCTTGTGGGGAATGTTGCAGGAGAGTGTGTTCAACTGTGAAGATCCGCAAAGAATCGTTCCTGCATTTTACGCGAGCAAATCGTCTCCTTTTGCAGGAGTCTGGAGCAACGTTTGTTCTAGGAATCCGTGTTTCAGGAGAAATAAACTCACAGATGACAACAAGGTATTATTGTTCGTCTATTCATTTCAGTACTGTATATTTTGGTGCATACTGTAAAAACTGTACTGTCTTAAAACATAAAAAATTAACATTGTAGTAAAAACAATCTCTATATCTATATGGATGAAACTTGCTGAATGAAGCCACTTTACGAGCTGCAGTAGTAAAACACTTCTGAAGAACACAGCCAAGTGCATAACTGAGATTCAGATCATTGTCCTGTTTGATGACCCAATTTTAGCTGTGAGACAGATGGTTTCACATTTGCCCTTTAGAATACTCTAGTTCTGTCTTCCTCCAATTGTGCTGTCATGGACTTTAACATTTAACATGCTCAGTGAGCCTGTAGGATCTGAGATGTAACTCTCACACCCACTGAACCTAGAAATTACCGGATTAGTTAAATCAGCGGTGTTTGAGAAGAAGAATCACCAAAGTGGCCCTCCAGGACTGGATTTGGAGACCCCTGCACTAGAGGAATAATCTTTCTCATTGTCGAATGTTGAACTTCAAATAGCTTGGAAATGGTTTTATAACCTTTTGCATCATAAGATGCTTCTCTAGGACCATTGCTTATTTCTTTCCCTTTCGCCATTGTGTTAATACACACCTCAATGCTGCAGACCAGTAAACCATCAAAGCTTTTATAGGAGGTCTGAACACCTGCTGATGATGGATTAATCAAGGGCTGATGATTAGCAGCACCTGGTTGCAACTTACCCTTTTAAATCCTGTGGAAGCAGGCTTAATTATTTCATTATTTGTTAAATAATTAACTGCAAAGTAAAAAAAAAAAAAGTTTTATAAGCTGTTTGTCTGTTGTTGTATTTGCCCAATACTAAAACACACTATGATCAGATGATTTTTATTGTTTTTCTACAAAAAACACATATAATAAAGAGAAGGAGGTACTAACTTTTGAACATGGCTGAATGGTCAAGTTGGCATACTACCTGCATAGTAGTGATGGAGAACTTCATTGACAGCTTTTATGACAATTTCCAGGCTGACAAATACTATATCACCTCAACGAATGACTGTATAGCTCAGGATGGGTTTGGAGCTGTTTTTTTTTTTTTTACTAACAGGTGTACTGAGTGACAGTGAGCATACTGACCTTTCTGTGCTGGTCATAGTTCCTGATGAAGTCTCTGAGCTGGTTCTCTCGACTCTCTAATGTAGTGTAGAGATCCTGCATCTGGTTCACCAAGTCAGCTTTCTCTGCCTTCAACCTCGTACGGTCGCATTTCATAGCTACAGTACACACCAACACATGCACAATTATATTGTAAAACATTTTTCCATTGTGTTTTTTTTTTTTTTTTTTTTTTACAAAAAACAACTGCCATTTATAGAGGTTTAAATGTATTTTTATGTTGAAAATTACTTGATGCTTTTATTTAATTGCAGATTGCACTGCGAACCAAGCGCTAGAATCGATCAGTAAATTGTACCATCAGTAACCTCTAGTACTACTAGAGGTCTATATGTAGTCCACCCTGTAAGGATGTTCTACATACGAAGCATCGTAAGATCCAAGTGTAATACAAATCCTGCATGCAGCTTTTAATGTAATAGTCCTACAAATGTATTCAAATTTGAAAACCTTCAACTTTCAAAACTGTAACAAATTCCCAAAAATGTAATATGAAATGTATTATGTTTGTGGACTAATTGAATTAAAAGCTGCAGATTGTATGGAAGTACACTCTCTCTCTCTCTCACTCGTTTATACCACTTTATCCTGTATTCAGTGTCGCAGGGGCCTGGAGCCCATGCCAGGAGACTTAGGGCACGAGGCGGGTACACCCTGGACAGAGTGCCAATGCATCGCAGGGCACACACACACACACTCATTCACACACTACTGGAAATTTTGGGAATGGCAATTAGCCTAATCTGCACGTCTTTGGACTGGGGGAGGAAACCGAACTACCCGGAGGAAACCCGCCAAGCACGGAGGTACAAGGCGATAGTGCTCACCACTAAGCCACCGTGCTGCATGGAAGTATAAAAGGGGCAAAATTCCTCAAAGCAAAATAGCATGTTCATTTACATGGATTGTACAAGAACTTGCTAAACATAAAAATGTTTAAAAAAATTTGCATTGCAATTTGATCTGAATGTCAGATCACTGAACCTGAAAATTCAATGTAAAAGGAATTTACTGACTTTACTGAATTGCTGTTCGAAAATATAGTCAATTGCTAAAAATACCATCTTCATTATTTTTCAACGTCACAAATTCACGCTTTCAGTTCTACAAAATTCAGGTAGGTAAAAAATTATACTATACAGTACTTCATAGTGCGCACTTCCTGCTCCCTGTGCAATCTACTTTGTAAGTAACTATTTGTCCATTGGAACTCAGCACTTCCAACTAACTGGTTGAGTTGCCAGTTGGGTGACAGAACAAACAGTATTAAGTGCTTAAATTCCTCCTTGTCACGGATCCCCCCCCCGCCATTTGTGTAACAGAATTGTTAAAAGTTGATAACATTTGTGCTTCATGCAACATCAAAAACAGTTTAAGAGGTAACAGTAATGTACACCTCAAGCACATTTGGGTAATAAGAGACAATACTTTGACCTTTAGAGACAATGGAGTGTAATAACGGCACAGGTTTTTGGGTGTCTGACACTAAGGTGAAGTTCGAACCTTGTAAGGACTCTTTGGCACAATTCAGCTCCCGTTCTTTCTCTGCCAGCTGTATGTGGAGTGCAGTAGAGGACAGTGCATTGGCCGAGCAGCTCTGCGTCTCCTGCAGGTCCTTATTTAACATTTCCTTCATTTGTCTGAGAAGTTGCACCTCCTCCTGCAGCTGACTGACCTCCTCTCTCAGCAGCCCTGCGTACAAAAAGAGAGAGAGAGAGAGATTATGGGCTTGCCAAGGAATTTTGGAGTGGGTTTTGTCTGTTTGTTTATGTCCAATCTTATTCATATTTCAAATTTATTCAACTGGCAAAGACAACAGAGTGATCTACAGCTCCTGATCTCTGCACCTGATCCCTGGCATAGACCTGAGTACACTGGTGAACTTCAGCATGGCTTAGCGAGCAGCTCTCCTGGCTTTATCACTACTAGAAAGCATAGGAGCTGCCTATTGCATATTGACTTTTGAATAGATTTTTTAAAGATGGCGGTCACACACTTTTAGTTGGACATGATAATCCCACCCTCCAGCCCCTGATGTAAGAGGTTCTTTGTTCCAGCCCATCAAAGCGTAGGTGCCGCTATGTAACCGTTTTGTCTGTCTGAGGGCAGGTGCTCTGGCTGTCACAAAGAACTGCTTCCAAATTGGGCACCGGCTCTGAACTAGCTCGGGAACTACCTCGGCGAAAAAGAGGTCGCAGATAGTTACATCCACCAGCCTCATCTCACTGGCAGAGTAGGAAGTGCTGCAATTTATAATGTAATAAAAGTGAGCGTGGAAATGCTCTTATTTTTCACTATTAAACTACTACAGTAGCCGTGAGTTCTACTAATTGTTTTTTACAGACTTTACAGTAATGTCTGTAAAAAAATCTACATATGAGGTCCTAAAATAAATCACATTAGTTTGGTGAATGTGCTCCTCTTTGATGTATGCTCGCCATGGCTCCTTCAATTAAAGTGCAATAACTGTATAAGGCTGGATGTCATGGGTCTGCAAAGGTCTCCACATATTACCAGTACCTGCATGAGAGTGCCTTACCTTTATCCAATGTCTCGGGTGTGCTAAGGTCCATGAGACTTGACATGCGTGTCTGAAAGCAGATATCAGCCTTCTTTCCGTTGTAAACTGTGGATTCTGTTGAGAAAACGGGACACATTATGCTTAGCGACCTGTACAGATTTTAGCATGTCATGTGGTTAATGTTGATCCCGTAAAATCTATATAATGTATATAATGATCTAGTGTTTATTCCTGGCAATAAACTGTCCCGGGAGGTCTGAAGTGCCCTAGAACATGAAATGATCAACTGTCTCTTGAGTATCATTGTTCAATTTTGCCACATGGGGTTTTCCCATGTACTGGAAAAACAGCAGAGACAGTTGGAATGCATGAGAGACATTGTGTCACCATCTCTCGCCTATTATTGGTAATGTGTCACATGTGTTTATGGTGACACAGAGAAGCGAATACTGCACATCCGCTAAATAGCTCTTTTTATATAAAAAAGCAACCAGGAAGGTCAGAAGGAAGTCTTCTGACCCATAATAAGCATCCATCTTGTTGGATGTTGGAGGTCAATGAACTTGTCTCCTTAAAAGAAACAACTTTAGGTTGGAGCTGGGGATGGTGGCTTTAAATGTCGTTGTAAGATATAGTTTATTATACATCAGTTAGTTCTGACCAAGTATCTGATTAGGCCGAGTTCTCTAAGTAGACCAGCGGCATTCCACAGGTGGTGATATCGAGCATAACAGTACTGGGGTGTTTAACTACAGTATATGTATCACACATGTAAGAGGTGTTCTGACAATCATTAATTACTAGTCGATGTGGTCCGATGTAATGGAAAAAGTGGATGGCATTTGCCTGCAAACACTCATATTTAAAACCAGTCAAAGTAGCACTTTCAGCAAGGGAAAACACTGCATCTTCTTAATATTTGGTCATTGCCTCTGAAACGTCTATGTTTTTTTTTTTTGTCATGGCTAATGCAAACTACAAAGCTAACTAGCTTCTAACACAAGGCTGAATCCCAAATCCCTCTCTAACCCCTGATCAAGGGCACTACTTGGGGTGTGGAACAAGGGACTGCACACCCTAAAGCAGTGGTTCTCAACCTTTTTTTGCAGTGGGCCGCACTATGTCCAAGTTCAAGTCTCACGGGCCGCATATTATTTA
>JAQQZT010000016.1:13619433-13634287 GCA_030068275.1 Clarias platycephalus | reverse complement strand
TATGAAAAAATTATTTTATGTGACAAAAATATAGTTCAAAGTTTGTTCAATACATTTATTTGTTTAATATTTTTTTTAATGAATTAAAAAAACCATTTATTATTATTTAAATTTTTTATTTATTTTTTTTTTTTACGTGGTCAGCATCGCGGGCCGCATTTGCATTTGTGACGGGCCGCAGGTTGAGAACCACTGCCCTAAAGCGTAAGCTAGTTTCCATTTTACACCATTTGGGATTTAAACCCGGAAACTCCGAAGTTCGTTGACATTCTTATAGTAGAGTAAGTGGACAATATAAAGTAAGTCTCGTAAGTTTCTCAGCACTGTCCACCACCTCCACCACCACCTTCTTGTTAGATAATAGCGGTAAAATATTAAAACTACTTTCACCTCCTTTAACTACAGTAACCTTTGGTCACTAGCTGTCAGTTGCCAGGTCAACAAAAGTTCTGCCAGTGTTGCCAGAGCAAAGTAATTGGCAGAATACAAAAATAAGCATTATCAAAAAAGCACCATCACACTCCATATCTACAACTGCGATATCTACAACGACCGCATCACAGCCATGCTGATATTCAGCACGACAGCACTCCCACCAATCTGCACACCATCAAGCTTCAGTTTGGACTCTTAGCAGAGAATGTTGGGAGTTGTTGGATGTCAGAGAATTGATGAGAAAAGGTCAAAGCCAGGTGCCTAATTCAGAAGAAGAAGAAAGAAGATGATGCGAAATGACCACATGATAAAGTTATGCAGCTATGTTATGTTTAGAGTGTAATTATACTGCATGTCATAAAAATAGGCTTTCATAAATGTTTGCTGTGATAGGATAGTACTGACAATACCCTGTGATCAGTCAGGGAAATATGGTGATATTTCTTATTATTTGTGTCGATTCCTCATGCTCCCAGAACTTGCCACTAAAATACAACTATTTATTACATTTATTACTTGAACATGAATTCACATAAGCATTAACAAAATGCAAAATGCAGCAGCAGCCTCTGTGCAGCCCAGTCCAGACAATATATGGGTGTAATGGTACACTTCATAGGGGCACCACATTTCAAAAGACAGTTATTATCTTCATTAATTCATTATATTATATTTATTATAGTATAATGTACATTTGGAAATCTAGGGAAATCAGTTTGAATGGGTCTGATGCAGCCGATAATACAAATATGCACAAACCATTTACACTGGCAGCATGAGGATGCAGTAATAAATAAACTAAAAAACAATAAAGGAAACGATGTACTATATACTGTATAAGACAAGCCTGCTCATAAAGCCTTAATCCAACCCATCCATACAAATAGACATTAACATTAGGCATTATGCAAAATGTTCTAAACCGTGGACAGATATAAATATTATAGACCACACATTTCTGTAGTGCGCCGTTACAAACGAGTGCAAACACAAATGGCTTTTACGTGGTTGAAAGGGTTCAACATAAACCTCACATTATGAAAACAGATTGAGCACCAACAAGAGGATGGAGAATAAAATAAAATGTTCTTTTCAAATTTTATATTCACACATACTTTTTTTCCATTATACCAAATGTCTTCATTCCATCCAATTTAGTTAGAAGTTTGGTCAGAAACAATGAGAAAAACCCCTAGATTAAGGGCGGCACGATGGCTTCATGGTTAGCTCTGTCGCCTTGCACCTCCAGGGCATGGGTTCGATTCTCAGTCTAGCCCGGTTTCCTCCCATAGTCCAAAGAACACATATTAGGCTAACTAGTGTTCCCAAAATTGCCTGCAGTGTGTCTGTGTGCCCTGCGATGGATTGGCATACTGTTCAGGGTGTAACCCGGGACACCTGGGATAGCCCTAGATACAGGAGAAATTCTAAAGTGGACCTAGAAGATGAAGCACCACTTTGCCTGAGTAAAACATTGCAAACGGCTACAAGGTTTTGTGGTCTTGGTCATACCCATCTGGAGGTTAAGGAGGTTTAAAGGTGTTACCACTTGGGGGCACTACAGGGGCACGAGGGTGGTGTTCTCACCAGGCTGAGGTATCATGCTTGCTTTACAAAGTATGGTGATCATGAGATTAACCGTCTGGGAGTTATGGAGTATATAATAATAATAATAATAATAATAATAATAATAATAATAATAATAACAACAACAACAACAACAACATTTTGGCACCAGCAGCAACATTTGGATAAGGTGCCCCCACTAATACAATATTACTAATACATCATCATCATCATCATCATCATCATCATTATTATTATTATTATTATTATTTTGGCACCAGCAGCAACATTTGGGTAAGGTGCCCCTACTAATACATTAATACATCATCATTATTATTATTATTATTATTATTATTATTATTATTATTTTGGCACCAGCAGCAATATTTGGGTAAGGTGCCCCTACTAATGCATTAATACATCATCATTATTATTATTATTATTATTATTATTATTATTATTATTTTGGCACCAGCAGCAATATTTGGGTAAGGTGCCCCTACTAATACATTAGTAGTATAAGCACCTTACCACCAAATGTTGCTGCTGATGCCAAAATAATAATAATAATAATAATAATAATAATAAGAAGAAGAAGAAGAAGAAGAAGAAGAATTTTAAAGAATTTTAAAAACCATCCATCAGATCATACTGAAATACTGTAATAGTAAGACTGGAGATTACAGGGTAACCATCAAGCCAAAGTAAAGGAAGATATCCGAATTGACCCTTAAGAAAAGAAACCTTACTTACACTTTGAAACTTCTTGAAGCATCTTATGGCCATAAAAAGCCAGAAATGGAGAAGGAAGAAGTGGAAATGGAGAAGCAAAATTCAGAACATAATGAAGCCTAGAATCTCCTGCTATCTATTTTGCTTAGAGCAGGAATGATAAAGAAGTCTCAGCTTTCCCTCTGTATGTGGTGATCTCCCAGGGTGATTTCACAGCGTCTGAAGATGAGGCAGCCTCCTCCACAGATATGAATATGAATAATAGCCCAGACATACAGGGATTCACCCACTGAATCTGGAGGTATGGCTAAATGTTACAGAGCGCTCGGCTGGATACTAATGATCCATACCTCTAATGATCTGCTTCATAAGGGCCAGGAGCACACATACAGTAGAGGATCATAGAGAAAGGTCACTTAGGCTTAACATTTCAGTCACCAAGACATAGTGGTGCGTTGAACACCTGTAGCTTTTATAGCAAGGGAAATAAAAACGCAAAGATCAAACAGATTGGGCTTAAGATTTTTAAATTAAATATAGCCAAAAGCAGCAATTGTTAGGGTTGAAACACCTTCAGCCCCAGTGGCCATGTTGTGCCAGGTTACATATAACAATATAAATGTCATAAATAAAATTTAATAAGCACAAAATGTCTGAAATTGCAAAAAAGATTTCTATTGAATTGCATGGATTGCTTGTCTTGAACATGATTTTCAGTTTTTGTGTAAAACGATGCACGAAATGTTGAGTTAAAGCTATATGTGCACGCCCATTGTCCAAACATCAGCTTAATAAGCCATTGCACTATGAGAAAAAGTTATTTGAACTTAGCCCAGCTCGTCCCCACCACGAATTTATAACAATATATTTTTTCAGAATAGTTTCCTGTATAAACCTTTCAGGTTTTGTGCAAATCCAACCAACCAAAGATTAGTTACCGATGTTAAAAAGTAAATCCAGGGTCAAGTGTTCAATTACCGCTTTGGGGTCTGTGTGTTTACATGTTCTCCCCGTGCTTGGTGGGTTTCCTCCATGTATTCTAGTTTCCTCCCAAAAACATGCAGATTAAGCTAATTGGCATTTCCAAGTTGCCCATACTGTAAGTGAGTGTCTTTGTGAGCGTGAGCTCTTTGATGGATTGGCAGCCCAGAGCCCAGAGTCTCCTGGGATAGGTTCCAGACCTCCCGTAACCATGTACAGAATAGAGAGAATGAGTGAGTAAATAAACATTTTCCTGAGTACCAGTATATAACTTGGGGTTCCTAGAAAACATTTGCAGCACTTCTGCAGACGAAGAAGAAATAGATTCTTTGTGGGGACAAAAGACAGACTAATTCAGAAAATCGGACTAATTCTCACCAAGATGTATTGTACACTAAAGCAACCACAGATAAATGCAAATACGGTGAAGTGTGTATTTCCGTCTGGATGACGGCCCCTGTGATTCTTAAGTTCAATTAAATTAAATTCAATTTAGTTTGATGTTTTAACGTTGGTCATTTGAAATGGGCAAGGAAAATGAAAACGATAAGATTGTCCCGGATGAGCAGCCAATGGCGACGATGGCAAGGAAGAGATGTCAATAGGAAGAAACCTTGAGAGGAACCAACAGGAAAGCCTCCTCATTTGTGTGATAACGGATAGCAGGGAATGATTTGCAGTCATACTATGTGTCAGGAGACTGGATGTACAGTATAGAAAAAGATGGGTTTAGGTTATATGGAGAACACTTTCCTTGTTGGAGGCTCAGGTACACAACTGTTTGTATGAATTTCAGGCCAGAACTATTTAGCACGTGACGTAGTACTGTAGAAATCCACTCATGACAATGCAGCACATATGCATGTTATTTTAGTTTCACTTGACTTACAGCCAGAAAAAGAATTTGACTCTTACCCTACTGAAATGGATCATTGTTTGCTCTGTCACGGAAAAAAATATTGTTGTGGAGTAACAAAGTTCATGTTCAGATATTAATCTATTTAAAAAAAACTGATGTGGACATCTGCAGAGGAAGACTCTGTTGGCAGGTGTAATGTCAGCAGAGCTCCAGGCTCACATTTATTTTCAATGTGCTCTGTAGCACACTTCTCCAAAACTCAACAAAAAGGAACAAACCAACAGAAAAGAGGCTTGTGGCTTTTACCCCAGTTAGGATCAAGTTTCCATGTTTGCCATGTAAGCTCTGACAGCTATGCTACTCCCTCTCTCAGGTTACATCAGTTACGCAAAGTACAAAGAGACACATAAATAGACAAGAGAGAATCAATCAAGCATTACCTGCTAGTTCAACTCAGTCCATAGATGACATGTGACCCCTGCTGCCACATACCCCCACTGTACAACTCAGGCCGGGAATCACCTGGTTTAAAAACAGACTCCCTCTGGGAGAGGGTAGGCCCATTCTTGGACCTGCCGTATGGACCACGTTGAACTTGAAAAGATGATCTCCCAGATGCCAATGAGTGATCCAAGGGGTTGGATTCATCCATAATCTAAACTGAAGGTAAAGGGGCATCCCAGTAGTTAGCATCAAAAGCTGTGAACTACTCAATTCATGGCTAGACACTCTTTACTGATCGTGCTGTAGGCTACTTATATTCTCCCTTACGGAGAGCTTCTGCCTGAGCTGCTTCTCAAAAAAAAGATTTTTAATATATACTACTGTCTGAGGAGAGACAGGCATGTACAGTTATAACTGGTATATCATTTACTGTATTAGTTAATTTAACTCTACTGCAAACTATGTATTCAATTTCAAACTAGCTAACAAACCATGACATTTTTTTTACACAAATTTTTTTTCCTAGCTAAATTTATTTTCTATTGTATTTCATTTTATTCATATTTATTTTCTATTAATAAGCTTTTATTTTTAAGGTCACGGGCAGTCGTCTAAGCATTTCATTGCATATCGTACTGTGTATGTGTATTTTTTTTTAACAAAAAAGCACAGGTGCTATTCATTAGTTATTTTTATTTATTTTTTAGTTTACATTCTATTTATATTCACTTAAAGGCCTCTAAAATAAGGAGAAGTGACTGTTTTGTTCCAAAATTTAAAGTAATGTGTAGACAGCATAGGTTTTTTCTTTTTTTACTTGAGTGCAATAAATGTTTTGGTTGAAAAAGTGAGAATCGTGTGAAAGAATCGTGTTCTCAATTCCCATGGAGAAGAATCATGATTCACGTTTTAGCAAGAATCGTGCATCCCTAAAGCAGAGGGAAAAAAAGGTAAAGATTTGATGCATCTAATGAGGAAAGAGTACAAAAGGACATACAGAGAAAAGAAAAGGGTGTTAACTAATGATTTCATCACAGCCAGATACACCAGCTTAATAAAGTTGAGAAAGCTTATTGCTTTTGTCACTTCTAGGTTGGATTACTGTAATGTCTTGATAACTGTCTGGATATTCTATGATGTGCATAAACAAGCTCTAGTTTGCTAGAGCAGTGTCTTTACTAGAACCAGAAGATATGAGCACATCACCCCTATCTTATCGACACTGCACTGGCTCCCTGCGAAAATTCACATTGAATTTAAAAATATTGCTAGTGACCTTTAAAAGCACTAAAAGCTTTAGTTGAGTGACCTGCTAGTGTTTGATGATCTGCCATACCTTCTTCAATCAAACGGCGCAGGCTACTTGTTGGTACCTTGTATAATGAATACTACATCAGGTGGCATTAGTCAGAATCCCCAAAGTTATGGAATAGCTATCTTAGCATAATCTTAGCAAATCAGACACAAATTCAGTGTTAAAGTCAAGGCTGAAAATGTATTTATTTAGTCAAGCCATTTGTGAATAGAATAGTTCTCATGGACATAGACTTTTATGGTGACCTTGTATGCTTGGATGCTGTCTTCCCCCACACTCACTGATCACTCAAATGTCACTCACAAGTGAACGGTTGCATTACTTCCTAGGGAGCCCTCGTCTGTGTTTCCTTCTGGCTTTCCATTTTAGCTATATTATAGTTTAATGAGACAGTGAAAATAAAAATAAAAATCTATGTTTAAAAGAAAAGAGAAAATAAAAAAATATATACACTTTCTGGCCAATAAAAGTTGCCATTTCAGGGCTAATTATTTGGCTGCATCAAGCAAAGAAAACAGCAAAGAAGATTTGAAATTACTGGAACTGGGTTACGAACCTTTCAACACATTATCAAACCCTGGAAGGATGGTGCTGAACCGTCAACTTTGTGGAAGAAATGTAATTGGGGGAAAAATGCAGATCACTTAAACACTTGGTGAAGTTGCATGGTAAAAAAAAATCAACAGTAAAAACCATAGTCATATTTAGTAGTGAAAACAAGAGCATTTTCACCCAGTGTGATGAGAACTGGGACTAAACAGCTGTGTGACCATAAGAACACCACTTGTTATTGAGACTAGTCATAAAAAAAGCTTATATTTGCTAGGGAGCATAAAGATTGGACTTTGGAGCAATGAAAATTGGGATTGTTATCTGATGAGTCCATATTGACCCTATTCCAGTGCAATGGGCATGTCAGGGTAAGAAGGGAAGTGCGTGAAGTGATGCACCCATTATGCATAGTGTCCACTGTACTGGTTTAATCTGGGGTTGCTCCAGTTGGTCAGGCGTAGGCTCAGTAACATTATTTGGCAATAAAATTAAGTAAGCTAATGAAATGAATTTACTGAATGGCCAGGGCATCACATCTATGGAGTTTTCCTTCCCTGATGGCACATTCTATTACTCAAACTGTGGTTCTAATGTTATGTTAATAATTTACCTCATGCTAGGTCTGTGGCTAATGGCAGTCATGTTTGTGCCATTTTCCTTTTCTCAGCTCAACTTCTTTAGTGCCTTTTAAGTTCACTTTAGCGTTTAGTTAGCAAAAAAAAAAAAAAAAAGAGAGAAAACACGCAGAAAAGACACACATTCTCTCACACACATACATATACACACACACACACACACGCGCAAATACAGCTCTCACAGATATGGGTAAGAAATCAAACACATGACATTCACGAGGGTGCACAGCCACATGCACACACATACGCGCACACACACACACACACACACACAAGAGAGACATGCCTTTCCCTTGTGTCAACATTGAGACCTTCTATTGGTGCAGATTGCGATATACTGTATCGAGCATTTAAGTGAATGTTCTGTACTGTGCTGTGTATAAAGCTAACCAGCATAGCCATAACTTTCTCTGCTTTTCTGAGCGCAAAGAGATTAAATGCAAGCAGACACAAGTTGGCCAAACTTTGTTACTGCATTACTATGTTATTTATCAAGGTGTTTTCTTAATTGCTCTTAGTTTTTAGTTTTTTTCTTCTTCTAGTTTTTAGATTTTAAGGTAGTTATCTTTAGACAAATATTTCGAAAACTTGTAAGAATGAAAAACATTTGACAAAGGAACATATGTTGTGAAATGTAATAAACTGGCATTTCTTCATATTAAATAGAGAAAAAGAGAGCAACACCCTTCATTTCTTCGTATTAAATTCATTTAAGTAAATTGGCCAAAAATGTTTTACCTGGACAGCCTGCCTAAAAAGCAGCAACCTCAGTTTACCTCTCTTCTCTTCCAGTCACTCAGCGTTTAGCATCACCAGTATACAGTACTAATCACCGGCCTGATGTATAAATCACCTGACGTCATCTGCACCCGTTTTTAACTTTTCTTGTCTTAAGTTAGATGGTTTTCTTTCTATGAATGATTTATAGGTCATTGTGTGGCACGACAAGCAAAAACATTTCCCTGAAACTGCTCAGGTACAGAGACTGAACTGAAAATGAGAGCCAAAAACTTGCCAAAAATGAGAGCCAACACAGTCATTCAGGAGAACTATCCCTCAAGACTACATTAAGAATACATTAAGTCCCCACCTTACGAACATTTGAGTTACGAATTTTCCGCAGATATGAACAGGACGTGGATCTACGAACATTCGTAAATGCGAACAAATCGCAGCAGTAGCTCATGTATATTGTACAAAAAATAGACACTACAGTTTACCAGATACATATAATTACAATTACGTACAATATTTTCAGTGTGTAAGTAAATGTATAGAAAGTCCAAAGTCCACTATATTGTATGTGTGTGCATGTGGGGGTGCGGGAGAAATGAGTCGGCCTCAGTCGGTTTCAATGAATCAGTCTGGGAGCACAATGTTAGAAAATGCCTGTCCTGTAAAGTCCCGACGGTGAATAATCCTAATTTCAGAAAAACCTCAAAATAGCTTTGAGGCAAAAGGATGGACTATATAGAGAGTATAATGCGGGAAAAAACACCAAATCTGTGTTGTTTTTTTATGCTTTACATTGTATATTTGTGTCAAAGGTGTAAAAGACGCACTTTATCGGACTTACGAACAAATCCGAATTACGAACATGCTTCCGGAACGGATCTCGGGAAACTTACTGTAGAAAGTCTGCCTCACTGTAAGCAAGATATGAAGAAATAAGCAGTGGCTCAAGATTTTTGCACAGTACTGTATTTCTTCCATATGCACATCACAGAGTGACCAACTACACAAGCTCAAATGTATTTTTCTGCACCTGTGTAGCATTTTCAAAAACAAATGATTAAATGTTAGATTAATTGATTAAATGTCCGCACGTACAGCATGATCAAATGTATCATGTGTGTGCAGTGTGCATCCCAGGATCTATGGAAGCAAGCACAAAAGCAGTGGCGATGAAGTTGGTACTGCTAAGAAGTGCCAAGCACTAACAATGGAGATAGAAGTGGAAATAATTTAGACAATGGAGCGAGGTGAAAAGATAGCAAACATTGCTTGTTCTTTTGACATGAATCGTTCAACCATCTGCACAATTCTAAAGAAGAAGGACAAGATCATGGAACATGTTAGTTTAATACTGTGTATAACCAATATGGACTTATGAACAAATAAACAAGTTATGAACAAATTGGACTTACGAACAAGCTCTCGGAACAGGACTCATACGTTGGGGACTGTATTACACATCACTGTGGTTATGTAAATTTACATAGTCACCTTCCACCCAGTAATAGGGCACAGGTAAGAATCATCATGGCATCACAGTGGTGTATTGCTTAGCACAGTCGCCTTGCACCTCCAGGGTCCGGGGTTTGATTCCCCTCTTGGGTGTGTGTGCATGGAGCTTGCATGTTCTCCCCATTTCTCAGGGTACTCCGGTTTCCTCACACAGTCTAACTGGCATTCCCACATTGCCTGTAGTGTGTGAATGTTCACCTGAAGTCCTACCACAGTTTTGAAAATGGGAATAAATATATGGGTCACCATTGGACTGTGTTGGACTACAGTCCCTAGTTGGACTACAGAGGTTTCTAGATGGATGGATGCATGGAGAATCTTCATGCCTTACCTGCCGATTCAAGGTGCTAAGAAAAAATACATCACTTTGCTGTGTTCATCATTGCACATCCAATCCAATTATGTAAAGTTTTATGTAAATCAATCATTCAGAGACTGGGCAGGTGGTAAAGGTGGAAAATAAGACATAATCATAAATCAGCTGACCCCAACTGTTCCTATTTAAAATGTATAATGTGCCCTCTAAAAATTAGCATGAATCTCAGATCTTTTTTTTGCCAAGCGTGAATACGCAAAAATATTCCACAAAGGTCATATGCAAATTTGTTCAAATAATCAAAACCATTGAGGATAATAGACATTTTTGGATACCTTTACACAGTAAACTTCCATCCTTAAGAGGTCACTTCAGGACGTTCTTTTTATCCATTTATTACCTATATTGTTTATCCAGTGTAGGGTCATAGGGAGCCTATTCGAAGGGAGCCAACATAGCCACACATACATCACTGTATGTTACATTTAACAAAATGATCTCTCTAAACACACAAGCATTATCTGGCATGACTCCGCCTGACTGCAGACAAAAGTCCAGTTTGTTTTTGGGATTATGACCAATTTAAGACCAACTTACTGTGATGCTTGATAAAAGCTCCTAATGAATTCTCCATTTGTTCAATCTGAGCGACCGTGAACACATAAATCATAAGTCTCTGGAGAGCTTGGGATTGTGCTTCCTATGTAGAAAATCACTTCCTGAGCTCCAGTAACAGTGTGCACCATGCAAAGAAGTGGACATAATGTCATGTGCAAACAACCTACTAAACTAATTTGAATTGTAGATAGAGACATTGATTAAGTTACCATAATCTGGGTAAGGAATTTGAAATTGGACTGAAGATTGGAAGGTCATGGGTTCAAACTCCTGCAACAACACGTCTCCCACTTTGGGTCCCATGCATAAGCAAGCTTTGTAGCCTGCAGATGTCTTTTATGATGATCAGGAGGTCCACTGTTCATCAAATTTGACTGTGTACTTGGCCATTGATTAGATCAGCTGAATTTTATTGATCATAAAGTGGCAGCATGGGCTGTCTTTCAGCTCAGTCCTCTGAATGAGGAGGGTGTCTTTGCTGAAATCTTGGAGTCTGCTGGGATAGTGGCCACCAGTCAACTCTGTAGTCGTTCATCACGTTTTTCAAACCATTCCTTACCATTTTTCACAGTGTGGCAGGGCACATTGTCCTGTTGGAAGAGGTCACTTGTCTTTAGTGAATATTGTTTCCATGCTTGGATTGTGTTAAGGTAAGTTTTAAGCATCATCCATATTTTGATGTTATGCCAGGACCCAAGGTTTCTTCCCAAGGGCTACTCAAAGACTCAAAGATAGAAATATATGATATATGAAAAATTATGCCTATTTTATTCACCAATGAGTCACTATTTAAAGGAAAAGTGAATGAGTTTTCACTGCACGTAACATTCACACCCTAATAATGATAATGTGACAAAGTCTCTTTTGTTGCAATTTTTCTTCAATTTGATATGAACCCTTAAGATCACTTTTTAAAAGCATTTTAGCATAGGTACCTGCTCAAAGTCAAGGCTAAATAGATTCATGTTACAAGCCACATTGTCCAATTCCAATTTTTTGGTCAGATTGGATTTACATATAATGGCGGCTCACATTAATAATTACAAGTGACTCCTACCAAGAGGAAAATAATTATTTGATCCCCTGTAGGTTTTGTAAGTTTTCCCACTTAAAAAGAAATCAAAGGTCTATAATTTTTATCATAGGTTTATTGTAAAGGATAGAGACCGAATATCAACCAAAAATTCAGAAAATCCAACCATGAGTTAAGTCTGTTTAGGTAGCGCTTTCCTTCCTCATGAATATTTATACCAAGCCAACTGTCAAGTAAAGCCACTTCATGACTGGAAGGCTCCCGGTGGGACATGAAGCCGTACAGAGGAAGACACAACATCGGCGTCGCAAATGCAGCATCAGCCAAAACCAGCCGCTAGAATTAGGAGGAGAAAGAAAAACTTTTTGGGTGTCAGGGGCATGGTCAAGTGCTGCTCTGTGAAGGGAATGAGAAGTGGGAAATGGTGCATACCTGAGGAGAATGATGCAAATTTGTGTCAGGGTGTTGCTGAGAGCCAACTTTTTATTCGCAGCTCTCCTAGATGAAAATTTTTTATGCGAATCACATAAAAATAAAAAAAAATACACATGCACAGATGCTGTTGCTGGTTTTTCAGCTCAGAGCAACACACAATCATTTATTATCCACATTCTCCTCAGCTGACTGAGCAGCGCTGGACCATATCCCTGCCACCGCAGACTTCATCCAAGTTTCCTTAATCATCTGCCATTTTAACTTTTAGGTAGTGTAATTGTTTTTTATTTAATGTAATTATAAGTGATGTTTTTGAAAGAAGCAATTATCTTCATTGACTTTATTGTTGGTTAATATATGACCAAAGCAACTCAACTCAAGCTAAAAGCGTAAAAGCTGTTTAAAAAAAAATTGAAAGCTAAAAAGAGCCAACAGGTTTTTGTGCAATTTATAATCTAAATACTAGATTATTTGTGTCTATAATCGATAAGATAATTTGACTATCAAACAGTCCCAAGGTGCAGCCCTGCTGCATGGGGCCCTCTTTTCATCTATTTAACCTAACATACTGTAGCTTACTTGCTGGCACAAACCAAGAAGACTTAAGTTTAAAATCCATAAACAGACTCATAGATGCAAGAAATAACATTACCAAATGATAATTTTATGACCATTGATGGTTTATGCCGGTCTTATATATTATGGCACTGTCATGTCTGTGGCCGTATAATATTCATGCATAGATGCGGGCATCAGTAAAACCTTTTGTGATTTTCTCTAAGCATATTTAATTAAATATCTACTATTTTGCTCATTTACATAACGTTTAGTATATCATTACTGCGTACACCATCCGTACGCCACCTAAGATTTTAGCATTCCCCACTGAAAATGTTGCAACATATGAAACCCCTTTACCCTTCAGCTGTATCCATAAAGCAAAATTCTGTAATGTGCATGCCCCAGAAATGTCAACATCATCTTAGTCAGATTAGTCTGAAGAGTCATTTTTCAGTCAGTGGAATCTGACAACGGTTAATCCTGTTAAATGAAACGCAAAGATTACAATTTTTTACAGGCTGCCGTTAAAAGTCTTTGCGCTGCAGTATTAACGACGCGTAAGGACAGGTTAATTAGCGGCTACATGGAAGAGAAAGTCACTGATTTCCAGTTACCTGTGCTAAATTTGCATGCCCACTTGTTTAATCTTTCAAGTTTGAACGCACCACAAAATGACTCTTATTCGTGTTCTTTGCTCTGCACACATGGAATAATGTATGTATGTAGAATATAGAATATAATCCCAGCCTACACAGCTACATAAAATATACACAAAAATATTTATCTACAGAAATTATTTTTATGAAAACTTCCTTTGCATTAAGTTTATAATATTGATACACATCATTGTCTCCATCGTTATTGCTTGGTGCTTCTTAGCAGTTCCAGCTTTATCGCCGCTGCTTTTACGCATGCTTCGGGACATCCTGGGCTTGCACACTTTTGTACTCTATACAGAACACAAATCACAAGGAATACAAGCCAATATTTTTGCTTTGCAACAGTGACTTGCATAACGGAGGAAATAACTATGGTGCACTTTAATCCTATTTATCACTGTAACCTTATGTGAAAAGGCCCAAGGACAAGCAAGAGCTTTCACTTCATCGTGTTCACATGTTCAACCCCCAATCCTAACAAAGATCATCCTGCTGTTCTGAGCAGTTTCCATCTGCCCTGTAACCTGCATCAGACTCCTCACTCCCCCCTTAAATAACTGCAGCATTTACATTTTTAAAGTCCTTGCAGCATTCCTTCTCTCTAAGGTTTGGCTGGTTTGCATGATTTTGGATTGTAGTGCATACTTTCTTCTTTGGACATCACCGTAATTAATTTCTTGTGAAAAAAAATAAAAAGATGTGTTTAGATGATAGGTTGATTTAATAGATTGTTTAAAAATCCCATGTCTTATTACGTTCAGACATTGTATATTACTAATGATTTTTGGCATAATCTTTCATGTCTGTCAACATGACTACAAAATTTGAATATAATTATAAAATTATAAAATAAAAATTATATCCACACCGCCTAGCCATAAATGCTTCAAACGAATACAGAGATCATTTATGAATGAGAAGATTAAATATATCACAATCTAGGGCTTCATTATGTCATGATGTGAGATGTTTTCCAAATGAAGCTATATATTTGGTAGGAAGATTACAGTTCTTAAGGCGAAATTTCATATTGTGAAACGCTTTGTCCTATAGGAAATAATGTACTGTACATGCAGATAAAATGTTCCAGCCACCCAAAAATATTAAGAATGTTTGCATATAAAAACAATCAAATCGTTTAGAAAAGACATGTAAATGAAGTAAAATATGAAATAAATAGACATTAAACCTTTTAACCTTAATTTATGATTCCCCTTAGCACCAGCTGCTTTAAAAACAAAGCATTCTTCTTGCTAGCAGCATTGCTAATACTCTTGGGACCCATGGTGCTACGTTATCACTAAACCTTGCACAAAATGCAAAAAAAAATAAAAATGTAAACTTGCTCGTATGACGAAAATGCTTCGTATGATGAGGCAAATTTTTTATTCACTCACTCATCTTCTATACCACTTTATCCTGTATTCAGGGTCGCGGGGGCCTGGAGCCTATCCCAGGAGGCTTAG
>JAQQZT010000016.1:13604013-13614704 GCA_030068275.1 Clarias platycephalus | reverse complement strand
CTTGTCACTCCCAAAGAGAACCTCAACATCTTCAGCTCTGCTACCTCTAGCTCTGCCTCCTGTCTTTTCTTCAGTGCTGCTGTCTCTAAGCCGTAGAACATCGCTGGTCTCACCACTGTGTTGAACTCCTTTCCTTTCATTCACAACACACCTGACACTTTTCTCCACCCATTCCAACCTGCCTGTACCCACCTCCAAAGACATACAGATTAGGTTAATTGGCATTTCCAACTTGCACGTAGTGTGTGAAAGTGCGTGAGAGTATGCATGTGTGTGCCCAGCGATGGATTGGCACCCCATCCAGGGTTTACCCCAACTCGTGCCCAGGTCTCCTGGAATAGGCTCCGGGCCCCCAGAGACCCTGTATACAGGGTAAAGCAGGAAAGACAGAAGCAATCTTTTAAAGAAGCAATTGCTGTGTATCAATCTGGAAAGGGCTATAACAATTGGAGTTCAATATTCTACAGACAAAAGATTATTCCATAAATAGACATAGCCAATCTTTTAAAGAAGCAATTGTTGCTGTGCATCAATATGGAAAGGGCTATAGCATTTTAGTTCAATTTTCTACAAACAAAAAGATTATTCACAAGTGAAAAGCATTCAAGGCAGTTGCCAATCTTCCAAGGAAGGATGTGCCAGCACATTCACCCCAATGTCAGACCCTGTAGGCCCCACTGGGCATGTTAAATGTTAAAATCCATGACAAACAATAAGACTGAACAAGTATGGTGTGCTTGGAAGGGTGCCAGGAGACAGTTTCTACTGTCTAAAAAAGCATGGAAGCTTGACTGAGGTTTGCAAAACTGCATGGGAGCAAACCACAAGACTTCGGGAACAATGTCCTATGGACAAATGAGACCAAAGTGGATGCCCAGCGCCAAGTTTGGGGAAAACCAAACAACATTTTAGCAGCAACCTATTGTCAGGCACGGCACGGGAGGGGTGTTGATTTGGGCTTGTTTTTGCAGCCACAAAAACAAGCGCTTGGGCACTTTGTAGGTTGTACCATTCAGTTGGAATTAACTACCCTATATACCAGAGTATTTTAAAGACAAGTGTAAGGCCATCTCTCTGATAGCTAAATGGACGTAGGCTTAAAAAATAAAACAATTTCTGGAAAAAGTTTTGGAATATCCTAGTCAAAGTCCAGACCTCAACCCAACTTAAATACCGTGGCAGTGTCTGCCGAGATCCCAAGTTATATATTGAGGTTGTATTTGTCTAATACTAAGACCCACTGTGATCAGACAGATTTTTTAAATGTTTTTTTAACACACTGAAAAAAAAAAAAAACCTTTACACATGACTGTATAACGGTTAATAAAAAAAATTCCTCTGCATTTACATACCTGCCTCAAAAATCATTATGGCAGAAATGATAACAGGTGCTCTGAGGTCTGTATTTGAAGCATGAACTGTTACAGTATGGTGCCCTTGTTTTTTGTCAGATTTTTTTAAATCATCAATCAATGTGTACTCAAATTAACAATCATTTAATAAGTTTAATGTTACGTGGCGCGGTATGGAGAGCCATACCACGGGATGTTTTTAATGATAAGAGCCCTGACGCAGGGCTTTAGAGGGGATCAGTGAAATAGGAGGCTGTGAGATCAGGTGAGAGTGCTTGTGGTACGCACGGGAAGACCTTCCCGTTTGGAGATGGCGTGGGATTATTAATTAAGGAAACTTAAACAAATGAAAACTAATAATACAAAATAAACAGAGCTCCGCCGTCTACGTAAGAACGGACGGGGCTCTGGAAAACAAAACAAAAACTTATATCCTCTCGGGGAGTTTGCCCTTACCGAGGATTTATGGGGAGAGAGAGGAGTTGCGTTTTTTGTTTAACTTATACTTAACCTGAGCGCGCACGCTACACTGATGCGTGCCGCTCTTCCTCTCTCTCTCGCTCTCTCGCCGGCGTCTTAAGGAGGCAGAGGCTGGGGTTTTGCCTCTATCTCTTCTCTTCTCTTCTCTTCTCTTCTTTTCTTTTCTTTTCTTTTGGCCCTGATACCTTACCGGTGCTACCTAATATTCGCACGGAGTGCGGAGGTATCAGGACCCTTATGTAGACGCGCTGCCAGGTGTGGCTTGTTCAGGCCGATTGACTGACGGCGGCGTTGCCTGGCAACCGTGTGTGTAAATGGCCGCGCCTTTGCCTGTTCAGAACTCCGCGTGGTGACAATCTGCGGATCTGCCCGTTCTGAACAGCCCAAGCGTGGCTCCGCCCCTCGGGACATTTAAAACATCTATATTTAACATGTATAGGCAGAAAGTAGTCAACAATGGCACATCTGGTTTTTTAAACATAGAGGTACAGTACAGTAAGCCCCCTACATATAAACTAGGTACAGTACTAGGATACTAACACAATTGACTATTCATAGTATATTATTGTACAATGTTCTTTAGAATCGTGCCGATGGTTGAACAATTCATGTTAAAAGACTGAGCAATGTCTGCCATCTTTTTACCTCACTCCATTCTCACACTTATTTCAACTCCAGGGTCCGGGTTCGATTCCCGGCCCAGGTCTGTATGCAGGGAGTTTGCATGTTCTGCATTTCCTCCCACAGTGCAAAGACATGCAAACTAGGCTAACTGGCATCCCCAAATTGTCCATAGTGTGCATGTGAATGAGCATGTAAGTGTGTGTATGCACTGTACAATGCATGTGTGCCCTGGGATGGATTGGCACCCTGTCCAGGGGTACCCCGCCTCGTGCCTTAGGTCTCCTGGGGTGAGTGAGGTTACATGCTGATTGTATAAAGCATTTACACTATAATTAGGATGGAGACAACACAAAGAAAGAAATGGCATGACAGGCTATTCATTTATTTTTATTTTAAAGTGATTGTTTACTGAAATGTACACAATGCTATTATAATTGTGCCAAGTGCACTACCTATATGTTTTTTTTTGTGTGTGCACTGTTATTACAACTGCACTACTTATACATCATTGTATTCATTATACTTTTTTGCTCTGCGCAAGGCCATTAATTTTTTTTATTTTATTTCAACGCATTATTGAAATGTGTTTGCTGTTATAACGGTAGCTACCTAGTTTACTTTGCAGTAGTTTCTTACTCTGTAAGGACATTTGTTTACTTTTATTTCAGCTAATTATTTGTTGAAATGACGTGTGCTGATCTTATTATAATTGTTTGGCTGTTACAGGTCCCTACTGTAATTCTTTACAAGGCCATGCTTTTATTGTTATGTCAACTGATTGTTGGAATGTGTGTGTGGCTGTTATTATAACTGTGCTCCTGTGTTAAATTGGAAAAATTTATCTATTAATAAAAGTAGTGTTGTATGTAAAAAAAGACAATGTGTGTATTTGGAATAGCAGTGACTATAAATGAAGATATTGCGCTTTAATATGCGCCTCTTTGTGCGTGTTGCTTGACATTCTGATGCCATAAATTATACTGTACAGCGGTAACTCGGCATATGAATTTGATCCATTACGGCGGCGAGTTCTTAAGTTTCTTATTGCGAAACACATTTTTCCATAGGGAATAATATACTGTAAATGCCGATAATCTGTTCCAGCAAGCCTAAAATATTACCAATATTGCCAATTTCTAACACTATAATCATATTTTTGCATCTGAAAATATCAAAACATTTAGAAAAGACATGTGAATTTGGTAAAATATTAAATAAATAGACATTAAAACTCACTTAACCTTAGTTTATGATTCCTCTTGGCACCAGCTGCTTTAAAAAGAACCTGAAAGTGGCTCCCTTTTCTTCTTGCTACCATCCTTAATTTTTGGACAAAATGCCCCCGCCCGCCCCCCCCAAAAAAATGTAAACTCGATTCGCTAGGCTTTCCAATGACGTGAAGAAATTTTGAATGGCTCCTGTGCTACTTACATACTGTAGCTATCATTATATCATTGCTTAATTTTTGGTTGTCCAGGATGGAATAGTTTATCTTTAACACTGGGGATAAACAGTACACAGCAGGTTTTGTGCTTTTTTTATCAAGAAATGCTCTTCAAGCCTATACAGATGAGGCCTAATTTCAAATAGTACGTAAAGCAAGAGAAGATAATTGGTATTTTCCGCTCAGGATGCATTTTATCCCATTCCAAGATGAAAATAAGTAGCCCAATTGGTCAGAATTCCACACAATCTGGCAACCAGAAACATGCTATTAAAGTGTCTCTTCTTACACTGCTGTGATTTCTCGACCCACTATACAGACATGCCTATGAGTAAATGTTACGGCACACTGTTAAGTCTTTTTCTGCTTCGAAAGTGGTTCACAAATGTCACGAGGTCAGAACTGGTAAGGATGTCATACAACCTTTTATGTGGTAAGTGCATTCAGACATGAAGCAGACATGTCTGTAAAGCTGCTTTGTGAACATGACCATTGGTAAAAGTGCTAAATTAATTAAATTTGAATTGAATTGAATGCAAGTTGAATTGAATGCATGTGTAAAAAAGTCTTAGGTGGGTCAACATTAGGTGGACTTTTAATTGCCCCAGGCGTGTAAATCTTTGTGGGCATGGTGCTCTCGTATGGTCTGGAATCACATACAGGATGTATAACTGCTTGTTCAGGATACACTCTGACTAGAATAAACAGATGACTGGAGATAAACGGATTCAAAATGCTATAAACGGATGCTATAAATTTGTTGCTAAGACTAGATGTGTACACAAACTGCATGTGTTCCAGACACCTACATGATCACATGACATGACTAAATTAGGGGAAAAAATTTAATAAATAAATAAATAAATAAATGGATGGTCAAAACCCAGTTGTTTATATCAATCAGCACTCATCAAGCAGGCGGTGGTTTAGTGGTGTCGCCTTGCACCTTCAGGGTCCGGGTTCGATTCCCGCCTCTGTGTGCACAGAGTTTGCATGTTCTCCCCGTGCTTGGTGGGTTTCCTCCGAGTACTCTGGTTTCCTCCCCCAGTCCAAAGACATGCAGATTAAGATAATTGACATTCCCCCCTCCCCCCAAAATAAATGTGTGTGAATGAGTACGTGAGTGTGTGTATGTGCCCTGCGATGGATTGGCATCCTGTCCAGGGTGTACCACACCTCGAGCCCAAAACCTCCTGGGCTCCAGGCCTGTTGCGACCCTGAATACAGGATTAAGAGGTACAGAAGAAGAGTGAGAGAGTGAGCAATCTGCTTTCTGATGTCAGCTTTGTAAAATCACTGTGCTCCTCAGCACAAATAATGGTACTGAAAGCTATTCCAGACACATTTATTTAACCTGGTGTTTCTCTCTTTACTCCCATCAGTTATCTAACGTGTAAGCCATCAGCAATGTCACTCAAACTTCTCAACTAACCTGGCGTAATCACTGTTTGGAATAATCAAAAAAAAAATATATATATAGTGGCTTGGTTTTGCAATGATAACCAGGCTGTCTAGATAAACCTTTCCGAGCGGTCCAAGAGATATGTGATCACGAACGTTCTTGTAGATGCCATCGCGTTAGACTTTAATTTCAAGCTTTATCTGGAGGACAACACTGTCTGGGGACAGTTCAAGGAGTTGACAGTGATGGCAGGAAAGCTAACAAAATCTGTGCTGCCAAAAGAACTTGGAGAAAATTGTTTAGCAATGCACTCAGAGCTGGAGTAAAGACATGAAAGAGAAAATAAGAAGAAGGAGAGAAGATTGAGCAAGAGGAGGAGCCGCCTTCCTGCAAGAAGGTTATAATGTTTCCAGCAGCTTTTTGTTGTCGAAGATGAGGTAAAGATGAAAGCCTGATCAAAAACCTAAATATCCATCCAGAACCAGACTGACAGAGAGCTAAAGATGTACCAATATATGTCACCAGCAATAATATCTGATGATACTGGAGATATTGATCTGCTGCCTGGTGGTGGAACAAAGGAAGCACATACTGCATCATGCTGGCCTTTTGATATGTGCGTGTGTGTGCAGGCCTCTTCACCCCTGAGTAAGAGTTGTCTCCACTGTGAGGAAGACCATTAGCTGAGAAATCCATAAGCAGAACTGGAAGCAATAATATTTAAAACAGGACCGGAAATGGTTTCACTTTCCTCGTATGCAAAGCTGCCCTTTTTCAGAGCTTGACATATGGGCTTAATAAACATTATGTTCCCACCAAGACACAGAAATGAGCTGAAGAATGTATAATGTCTCATTTCCTGTGCCGGAGTCCTGT
This sequence comes from Clarias platycephalus, assembly GCA_030068275.1. Classification (NCBI taxonomy): domain Eukaryota; kingdom Metazoa; phylum Chordata; class Actinopteri; order Siluriformes; family Clariidae; genus Clarias; species Clarias platycephalus. The sequence goes on along the minus strand of JAQQZT010000016.1, from coordinate 13,608,526 downwards.
TACTCTTGTCCTTAGAGAAAATATGCACCATGTCACTCCTTATTGTGTTATGGCGAGCAAGCCTGGGTAGGGAGGCGAGAAAAAACACCAGTTCGGTTGATAGAAGTAGTGAGCTAGAAAGTCAGCAAGAAGGGGAAACTAGAGCGAAGTATCGTTCAGTCTTTAGATAGAAAAATCTAAACTGGAAAATGCTGCTTTTTTCTTATTCGGTTATCTGTAACTCAGTTGGATCAAGGCCCTGTTATGTTTAATCCATGAAATAAATACTGATAAAAAAAAAAATCTGCATTCTTCAAATAAAAAAAAATAAATAAAAAGTGTTCCTACAATACACAAGTTTGTTCCACATAATATAACCCATGTAGGGCTCAGGAATTAGATCATGGGTATGCTGCAAAGGAAAATCCAGCGTGAAGTACATGATGTACTTTAGCAATGGGAAATGCTTCTAAAATGAATCCTCCATAAGGACAGTCTCATTACAAACTGTGTGCATCTGGAGAGTGCCAAGAACCTAGTGCATCTGGTTATGTTTGCATTTCAGTCATTCATTCCCTTCAAAACCAACCGTCAATGCTCGCACTGGGGAGGCTGCAAGGACCTCAAACAATGGATTATGTCGGTACAACAGTGCCAGAAGAGTTAATGGCTATGGCTGAATAATACACACACTGCTGCGCACAGACTAGTGGTGTAATGGACTTTAACCATCATAGTGCGAAATACAGTTTTAGGCATCACTGCTGTGGAAAAGGGGCTTTTTTTTTTTTTTTAACATACAAAAATAGTATTTCCTGCTCGCTCAGATGTGCTCTACTGTGCTCGCTCTGTTTATAAGGGTTGCCAGATCCTACTGAAATAAATCCTACTTTTAGGAATGCCCATTGACCCCAATAAAAAAGTTAAATAACAATAAAAAAAATACATATATAATTTGTACTTGAACTTGTACTGTATGCACATACTTTCACTAAAATTAGGCTAATTTTTATTACCTGCTCAACAGACATTTTCCAGCCCATGATAAAAAGTAGACTCTGAATAATAATAATAATAATAATAATAATACGTTGTTGGCATTAATATTACATTAATAATCAAATTATCTTCCTTGACTGTTCAAAATCATAAAGTCTCGTATTGAATGATTTCATTTGCTACAATGTAAAAAGCTGCTTGGTTTAACTGTTCTATTAGTTTCATAAATAATAACTGGAAAGCAAACATTTCTCTCTTTCTTCCTGATCAGTAAAATGATCGCATTTGTGACTCAAAAAAGCTGATCTGAACTGTAACGTTGGGACTCATACGAGCTTGGCCACACACCCATATGAGAAATCTGATTTTGTTCCACTCAAGCCAGTGTGATGGATGATTATAAGACTATATAACTTGGATTGAAAGTGCAGACTGGGGCATTTTTTTGTTTGTTTGCTTATTTGTTTCGACAGATACCACAGGGATCAGAGGCCCAAAAGTGTTTCCCATGGAAACGGATTATATTCCAAAGAACTCCTTCATCCAGTTCTCACTGGAGTCCCAGGGGATGAGCTTGTATGTTCTTTGGGTCATTAGGCCTTTTCTATACTGAAGCCCAGCCAGCTCAGGGATATTGTTTGGACATACTGTATAGCACCAGTCATACCGCAATAACCACAAACAGGGTGCGGTTTATAGCAGTCAGGCCCTGGTTTGAAGATGAGTTGAAAGGATTATTTTTCCTGCACAGGAGGAGCCAAAAGGAGCACAGCTATTGAGAATTTAAAACAAATTTAAACCTGTTTTCTCTCCTTACTTTGCATGTGCAGCATTAATGCACTGTGTGAATCCCCCAGAACACACCAATATGCCAATAAGACAAATTTGACTCAATTCAGACCAGAAATGTAAAGAAGTTTGCATTCGAATGTGCCTATGTGCCAGGAGTCTGTTCAGAGATCTGCTCTGTTGTTTGTCCTTCAGCCTCCCATAGCCAGCCGTTTCTACGGTAACAGCTGCCAGCCCAGCAGTCTTTCCCACTCCCGTGTCCTTTGGGTCGGTTGGTGCAGCGTGCACGCATTAGAAGCTTGAATGCCAAATAGAAGTAAAATATAAGACCAAGCCAAAAATGATCCACTCTCTGGTTATGTTAAAACTTCTGTTACTTGCTAGTCTTATCCATTCAAGGTTACTGTCTCCCGGGTCACTGCTGTGCAGGTGTGTTACATCAGTCCATTTGTAACATGCAAAAAAGTATTCCCTCACTTGTGATTTGCGCGCAAGCAGAGCAGCGTGCAGTGATTCTGGGGGTTTTTTGTGCTCCGAGTGTGCTGAAACAACTTACAGAAGAGGATAAACAGAAGCTGGACTGATACTCTTAAATGAAATCATGACTGGTGATGAGACATGGATTCATCACTACGACCTTGAGAGTAGACGGCAGAGTATTGAACGGAGACATCCTCAATCACTGACCAAGAAAAAGTCAGCTGGAAAAGTCATGCTGACAGTTTTCTGTTATTCTCAAGGAGCATTACAATCAATACTGATCCAACAGTGCTGTCACAGTGAGACGCTTATAGAAGAGCTGAAGCCTAAACTTCGGATTAAATGCAGAGGACTGCTGTCTAAGGGAGGTGTGATCTGGCATGACATGTCTGCACACTCCTGCCCACACTCTCCACACGCTGTAAAAGCTTCGTTCGTTATAGTCCTGATCTTGCTCCATCAGACGTGAAAGCAGCCCTATGATGATGAAGATTCAGATAGGATGAAGAAGTAAAGACAGCGTTTCATTCCTGGCTCACAGCTCAGCCTAAAACCTTTTTTTTTTTTTTTTTAAATGAGGGAATACGGAAGCTTGTTGACCGATGGACAAAGTGTATTAAAAACCAAGGAGATTATGTCGAAAAATAATACATCTGACTCTTCAAAAAAAATAATTAAGATAAATTCTACAACCAGAGTGCATTTTTAATTTAACCCTGTATAAAATATAATATAATATCTTATACAACATCTGCATTTTTTAAGCTTCATAACGGATTTCATTTAAGTTTAGGCCTAAATGAACATAAACTGTGTAAAGAATTCTGGCCTTTTTGTAGCTGGGAAAATATGTAGGGTATAATTTGTGGGAATGTGCTAAGCAACTTTCTATTCAAGTCCCTCTTATAAAACAGAAGAGATTATGTTGCTGGTCAACTTGGTAATGTCAAGACAACACCACAAACCTAACTAAATGTGTCTCGCTTAAATAAAAAAATGCAGAATGAACAGAATGTATCGCTAACCATCAATATGAAATAATTAGAGCCGGTGATGTCTTTAACCTCTGAGATTTCTCCTATATAATATAAATGTTTCACAATGCAATTACACACACTAAAAAAGAATAACCCTGCGTCAATAAAATCCATGTTGACTGACTCAGTATTACATGGAATGTCCCTGTTGAGTGGAATAATGTTTGTGAGTGGAGGGCAGGGTGTCTGCCTGTTTGAACTGTAAGAGCAGTTCCCATGAACAGCCTGGGGCAGGAATGCAGATGTGATTAGATTCTACACACTCCATCAGCAGCCAATGCGAAGTCTAACAGTTACCTGACTGAACCAGAATGTCAGAGACATGTATAAAAAGCATTACAGGCATGTACATTACAGGCATGCTGGGCGTCCCCAACACTAAGGGAAAGACATACTGGTTAGAAAGTGAGATAAAAGACGGGAATTAAAGCGAGAGATGCACTGCTAATGAGATCTGTTCGAACAGTACAGCTTAATAACAGCTGTGTGTTAATCACACTGCACCAAGATGCACAACGAAATAATGATACATAATAAGTAGTGCTGCCGATTTCAATCTAGTACAATCACAGTTACAATTTTTTAAACACGCAGATTTACCTGTATTATAAACGCGCAATGATGGAATAAAGAAATGCATGACAAACTGGTTAGAGGAAACATTATGCAGTTTTATAAAACCTCAAACATTTAACAAATGTAAAAATATAATCCCTCGAATGGGACCGGCAGTGCATGCAGGGGTTGGGTAGTACTGTATAGTGTGTGGCAACCCACCGACGGCAAGGCTCGAACCTGGTCAAACTTGGTCATATGATCAATTTGCGTAGTAATACGTTCAAATTTATAAATTACTCCCACCCCTTAATATTGCCAGCCCTAATTCTAGTTGAGCTGCTAAATTAGAACAGAATAAACAATATAGACATGTTTACTTATGATTACAAAAGATGTACAAGGACCTCAGACATGTAAATATTTTAGAAACACAAAGTCAGAACTTTTCTCAGCCACTGCCATGTAACAGTTACCTGACTGCACCAAAACGTCAGAGACATGCATAAAAAGCAGCTGCAACCCCAACACTAATTTTGGATAGAAATGTATACGACAGGCAGGAATTTAAAAGAGAAATGCACTAGTACAAGTAAGGATACAGTGGCTTGCAAAAGTATTCGGCCCCCTTGAACTTTTCCACATTTTGTCACATTACAGCCACAAACATGAAT
>JAQQZT010000016.1:13577903-13595285 GCA_030068275.1 Clarias platycephalus | reverse complement strand
GCCCGGATAAAATGGGAGGGTTGCGTCAGGAAGGGCATCCGGCGTAAAACCTGTGCCAAGTTGTAGTGCGGACTGTGCGCTGTGGCGACCCCTTGTCGGGAGCAGCCGAAAGAACAACAACAACTTTCTGTACGACATTATATTCAGTGACATTATATTCAGTGACACGTTCAGTGACTCCACGTTCAGTGACATCACATAGAGTAACATCATAGTGTGATGATTTTCTTCCAGCATCCACGGCCTATTCTACACACGTACACATCACAAATGTTAACACTCACACGCATGCGCACGCACATGCACACACACACACATTTATATGACACACATTATTAATGTTAACACTCTCACACAGACACACACACACGCACGCATACACAAACACACACACCTCTCTCTCTATCTCACACACACCAACCCTCACACATACACACACTAACACACTCAACAAATATTTAAGTCCCAAACTGACATTAGCCCTGTATAGTGTGTGATGTGTGCAAGTTGTGTGGTGGACCCGGGGGCGATGGCTTTTTCGAGGTCTTAACCACACAGGTTACATGTGTGGTGCCCCCAGGGTGCTTGGGCCCGTCATCTATCATCTATATGCAACTATATGTCTTTTTATTTTTCATTTAGTATTCTTTCTGTTTATTAGCTCCTCTCTGATAAAGAGTAAAACTATCCCCCACTTTCTACTGTCAGGGCATGCCACCATTCCATTTATCAGACTGGTGCTGATAAAGTACATCCAGGTATCAAATACGCTAATAAAGTACATCTTTTTGGTCTCTTATAGGGGCGGTCAGGTGTGGGTATGAAAAATGCACGACCTGTGAATCACTACACAGCGCTCTTAATTATTACACATTATGCCTATTTGACAAATTTATTTCCAATGTATTTACCATGCTGGATTTTTTTTACTTAAAAATGGCTACATACTGTACATTTTTAATTACTGTGATTATTAGTACTGTATGTCCATGTTAGTGGCAGGGTTGGTTTATATGCAGCAAATATGGGAGCAAGTATTTCGTCTTTCTGTCATTTGTCCTTTGTCCTCCTCCCTGCTTCTAACAGTTTTTCACCTAACTGCTAACATTGCATAAGTTGCCACTTAGACAAAAACAATGTTTAAGATATTCATGAAAATTCCATGTTGCAAAGTAAAAAAAATTCAATTCCACGTGTAAAGAGTTGGCACAACTGAAGAAACTCTATAAGGAAAATCCTTAGGATTGTGGGGCTTTCTAAGAATTTTCTTAGAATTTTGCCATTAGGAGCACGCACCTGTTAACTGCATAACAAGTTAACACAGGTCTCCGAGGTTCCCAAAATATGTCTGATGATTTTCCAGCTAAAATACCGCTTAGGTCATGCATTTTGACATGTACGTAAATCAGGCTCTTAAATGTGCACAAGAGTTGAAATGGAAAATAAGAAACTGCAGGATAGCTCGGCCACACACTTGTTAGTATACCACAAAATGAGTTGCAGTGCACTCCAGCATTACTTTGATCATCAAGATTCTCTTGTAATGGGCTATAAGCATGCCTGCCACAGTGAGATTATTAAACTTTAAGTGAAAAGCACCTGAGGGATCAAGATCTCTCTTTGTATGTACGGCAACTGTACTAATCGCCTCTGGGTTCTGCATTACTGCCAATATCTTGCATTTATTTCCTATTTTATTCTAGTGCTGTAAAGACACTCGTTTCTTCAATTCCAAAGAGTTCCAGAGCCCCCAACTATGCAACTCCACAACTGTGGAAATAAAGTGAGTAATGCAATAAATATTTGAATTTTCATATGGCAGTCCACTCTTAACATTGTCAAAAAGAGTGATAACCTGGAAATATATACCCGAGTTGATCGAGCGTCTTTAGGTTTAAATGCACTAGTTGTTGCTCCTCAGGGTACTTAGCAGAGGCATCCGTGACACCTGTGACCCTCTCACACACCAGCACTCCTGTTGTTACCATGGTTACGGGAAAGTCCTAATTAAAGTGGGGGAGCAAAATGAACCAAAATGGCTAGAACTGCAGCCAGAAACAGACTAGTGATTATAGTTTATTGGGAATCCTCTGATGATTCCTTATGGAATCGCTAGTCGTCGGGGGTTAAACATAAAACAATATAAGGAAACCAATCAGGCTTCACAAACCGAGAAACAAACAGTGACGAACTGAAAAGATGCAAGACAAAGATGGTGGACAACACTTGGGCTTAAATAATGATACTAATCCGCCGACCAAACGGAACACACCTGTAAAGCAATTGTGAAACAATTTGCATAAGTTGCATAACACAAAAAATATCCAAAGGGTAAACCTGACATAACCCCCCACTCCGGAGCACTTCCTGGTGGTGGAGGACATCGCCCTCCAAAATCTTTCACTGGACTTTCCAACCCGGAGGCTATGGCTGGGGAAAGAACTGGGCCTTGTGGGAATGTGGGAACAGTGACAGAACTGGAACAGGGAACAAGAAAGTACCTGGATGTGTGCATGGGGACAGAGCTGGGCATGATCATGGGTTCAAGGCTGAAACTTGACATGTGGACAGAGCTGGAACTTGACTTGAGGATGGAGCTGGAACTTGGCACAAGCACTGGGCCAGAACTGGGTGTGGGTATGGGGACATAGCTGGAATGTGGAACAGCCACTTGACCAGGAGTTGAGATGGCACTTCTTGCTTCATTGGGTTTTCAAACATAGGCAGTGGTGACACTCCAGCATGACATTCATAGGGCTAAAGTAAATTTTAGGAAGTTTTAGGAAGAATTTTGCTCTTTTATTTATCCAATAGAGAGAGAGAGAGAGAGAGAGAGAGAGATGCATCTCAGTGGTGCGACTGGCATTCACGGCACAGGGTGCGGTCCCACAAAATCAGAATCTCTAGTTGGAGAGATGAGTAATGAGTATAGCTCACTGAACATGTTACTGTACTTCCTGAACTGGACTGAGTTTTGTAGTAGTGCATCTGCCAAACGCTAAATTGTAATGTCTTGCTGGCCGAGGGGAATTTTGCCTTACTGTTCGCTGTGTGCGTGCTGCAGCATTGGCCATGGTTATGAATATGTGTTTGTGTTTGTATGGTTGACCGAGGAAGGATCAGGAAGCATCTCAGTGCCAAAAGGGCTCTCAGGAAGCATCTTAGTGCTGACAGGGCTCTCAGGAAACATTTCATTGCTAAAAGGGCTATCAGGAAACATTGGTGATATGTTCTCAATGCTGACCTCCCTCCCTATCAACCGCCGCTATAACATCAGAGAAACAAACATGAACATAACCTGAACAGATGCAAGACAAAAACTGTAGACAGCACAGCAACAACATGAACACTCGTGTGAAGCAACTGTGTAATAAGGAACAACAAGCACTTGTGTCAACATCAGAGAGTCCCATACCACCACAATAAGTCCAAACGGAGCACATGTAGTAGAGCTCCACTAGAGGGAAACCCTGACATATGCTTTGTATCATTCATAGAGATTCCCAAGTAATACAAGTTACATATGGTTAAAGGTACGGTACTGCAAATCGGACAAATAAATTGACTTGTCATTCACTGTGTAAATAGAATAGTTTAGAAATTATATAAATTCCCACACTACTTTAGCTTCAGTGGCTCATCTAGTGCACAGTTACCTTTAATGAGTGTCTGTATGTTTGTGTGATAATCTAACACATCCAGTGTTTCTGGGAAAACATTGCCCATGCTGTGTAAGTGAGCGTGTGTGTGTGTGTATATGTGGCGTCCCCCCCCCCCCCCCCCCCGCCTGCAATGGATTGGTACCCCGTCCAGAGTGTACCCTGCCTCGTGCCCTAAGTCTCCTGGGATAGGCTTCAAGCCCTCCGCGAAATAACCGAAATATCCTAAATTCAGGATTAAGCAGTGTAGACGATGAGTGAGTGAGTGAGAAGTCTACACACCCCTAAGGTAAAATGGTTTAATCTTGATTGTTAATCGGGTGTGGGTAATGTCCTGTGCTCATAGACTCAATCAATCAATCAATCAATTTAATAAATAAATAAATAAAAAGAAAAGGCCAAAAAAGTGTATTCATGGAAAGTTAACTGGAAGGTTATGTAGGAAAAGGTGTAGAAACAACAGGAATGACCGCAGACTTAGGAAAATTGTGAGGGCAAGCTTCAAAAGGAATGCCGTGAAGATCAAGTCAGTGCACCAAAATCACCATGAACAGGAATCTTCTGTAAATAGGCTCCAACTGTTGGACCAGATATAACATCACAAGCATCTTACCGTATCTAGGAAGAAAAAGAACTGGACATTACATTTTGCTTTTTACTTGGAAATTAAGGTTCCAAATTCTGAAGAGGAACAGAATCCAAGAAGATTGAAGTTCAGTGTAAAGTTTCCACAGTCGGTGATGATATAGGGTGGCATGTCATCCGCTGTGTTGGTCCATTGGGTCCAACGTCAATGCAGGCATCTACCAGTATATTTTAGAGCTACTGTACTCATGCTTCTGTCTGCTGACAAGCTCTATGGCGGTGCTTGTTTTTATTGATCTTATGAAATATTCTAATATTTTGTGATGCTGGCTTTTGTAATTATCATTAGCTGTAAGCATAATCATTTTAAAACAAAAGGCTTGAAGTATTCCACTTTACAAGTAATTATTCTAAAATATTTGAGAGTTTGAAGATGCACTGTACATTAAGTAGTACCTTAGTATAGAGGAACTGTTAATTTATCAACATATGCAATTTGAACGACCTGTGCCCACTTTTGCTATACTTGTGATACAACCCTTCTATGTCTGTTCATGCCATGCACAGATGGCCAATAGGATTAAGATATGGGGAATTTAGAGGCAAAGGCTACACCTTATACAATTTTGTGTGTGGCATGGTGCATCGTCCTGCTAAAAGAACCCACTGGCTGTGTAAGAAAGAGATGGTAAACTGCTTTGCGTCAATGGCAGTTGTAAAAAAGTGCTATATAAATAAAACTGAATTGAATTAAATATGCTGGAAAAGCCTTTATGCAGAGATCCGACTCTCCCATCATCATTACAAGAGAAAATAGTTTAAATATATTAGATTTTTTTTTGTGCTGAAGGGCCTCTGCACACTTGTCTTCCTCCCATAGTGCCTCCTGTTGCCACCTCTTCCCCAGGTAAATAACTGAGCATCTGAGGTCTAAGAACATGTGACTAGTCAGACCAGGCTACCTGGTAGACCCACCGTAGGCACTTTCAGGAGCAGACAGGGGTCAACACGGGCACAACTTCTGAATCTGTAGAACGTACTATATGGACAAAAGTATTTGGCCAAACCTGTTAATTATCGAATTGAGGTGTTTCAATCAGACCCCTTATTGCCAGTGAAGGGCAATCTTGGACAATGCTATGCTTCCAACTTTGTGGCAACAGTTTGCGCAAGACACTTTTCTATTCCCAAATATGCCAACATTCCAAATTCAGTTTAAGGATCTATCCAATCTAGATCTATCTTAAGCACGTTTATAAGTCGTTCTGGATAAGAGCATCTGCCAAATGCATATATGTAAATGTAAACATGACTGTGCCCCAGTGCACAAAGAAAAAACTACAAAGACATGGTTTTATGAGTTTGGTGTGGAAGAACTAGACTGGCACAGAGCCATGTGACCTCAACCCAATCGAGCACTTTTGGGATGAACTGGAATAGAGATTGCGAGCCAGGCCTTCTCATCCAACATCAGCGCCTGACCTCATAAATACTCTACAGAATGAATGGGCACGAATTCCCACAGAAACACTCCAACATCTTGTGAACGGCCTTTAAAGAAGAGTGGAAGCTGTTATAGCTGCAAAAGAGGGACCAACCTCATACTGAAGTAAATGTATTTGGATACAATGTCATTGCAGGTTTGGCCAAGTAGTTTTGTCCATATAGTGTATGTGTGAATGAAACTAATATGCTTACATGATGATTTCCTCCTTTATTGTGATTGTTCTGGCCTGTTTCTGATAGACTACTGACTTCGGATGACTCCAAAGAAAAAAAAAAGTGGTGTTATTCAGAGGCATGTAGAGACCTTTAAAGGGGCAGATGTTCAAAGTTAAAAAGGGGCAGAAGGATCAAATCAGATACGATTGGATAAGGATTTAGAAAATGATGCCTTTATCATTGTTAATAAACCAAAGAGGTTTGGCTAAATGTGTGCAGCAATAACATACAGGTGAAACTCGAAAAAATTTGAATATTGTGCAAAAGTTCATCAGTAATGCAACTTAAAAGGTGAAACTAATATATGAGATAGTTCATGCCATGATTTGTCATAATCGAGATGATTATGGTTTACGGCTCGTGAAAACCCCAAATCCACAATTTCAGAAAATTTGAATATTGTGAAAAGGTTCAATATTCTAGTTTCAAAGTGTCCCACTCTAATCAGCTAATTAAGCCATCACATCTGCAAAGGGTTCCTGAGCCATTAAATGGTCTCTCAGTCTGGTTCAGTAGAAAGCACAATCATTGGAAAGACTGCTGACCTGACAGTTGTGCAGAAAACCATCATTGACATCCTCCAAAAGGAGGGAAAGCCTCAAAAGGTAATTGCAAAAGAAGTTGGATGTTCCCAAAGTGTTCCCAAAGTGCTTAAGCACATTAATAGTGTGGAAGAAAAAGGTGCACAAGCAGCAGGGATGACCATTGCCTGGAGAGGATTGTCAGGAAAAAGCCGTTCAAAAGTGTTAGGGACTTTCACAAGGAGTGGACTGAGGCAGGAGTCAGGGCATCAAGAGCCAACACTACACAGATGGATCCTGGACATGGGCTTCAAATGTTATATTCCTCTTGTCAAGCCGCTCCTGAACAACAAACAACGTCGGAAGCGTCTTACCTGGGCTAAAGAAAAAAAGAACTGGTCTGTTGCTCAGTGGTCCAAAGTCCTCTTTTCTGATGAGAGCAACTTTTGCATCTCATTTGGAAACAAAGGACCCGGAGTCTGGAGGAAGAATGGAGAGGCACACACTGCAAGATGCTTGAAGTCCATGTCATCTGCTGGTATTGGTCCACTGTGATTCATTAAGTCCAGGGTCAACGCAGCCGTCTACCAGGAGATTTTGGAGCACTTCATGCTTCCTTCCACAGACAAGCTTTATGGGATGCTGACTTCATTTTCCAGCAGGACTTGGCACCTGCCTACACTGTCAAAAGCACCAAAACCTGGTTCAATGACCGTGGGATTACTGTGCTTGATTGCCCAGCAAACTCGTCTGACCTGAACCCCATAGAGAATCTATGGGGCATTCCCAAGAGAAAGATAAGAGACATGAGACCGAACAATGCAGAAAAAAACGGAAGGCCGCTGTTGAAGCACCCTGGTCTTCCATAACACCTCAGCAGTGCCACAGGCTGATAGCTTCCATGCCACGCCGCATTGAGGCAGTAATTACTGCAAAAGGGGCCCAAACCTGAGTCCTGAGTACTGATTCCTCTTGCTTTGCATACAATGAGTCTGTCTCATATATTAGTTTCACCTTTTAAGTTGCATTACTGAAATAAATGAACTTTTGCACGATATTCAAATTTTTCAAGTTTCACCAATTCACTTATGCAGCACAATAGTGCACTAAGTAACATTGTTGCCTCAGCACCCTTCACCCAGTGTTCCTAAGTTAGATTCTGGATACACTTCCACTCTGATCACCACAAAACAAGGAACATAAAATGCTTTTAAATCTTAATTTAGTAAAATACTTTGCCTTAGGATTAACTTCTGGAATCCCATGTTTAAAGACTGCTGAAGACATTTAGTGTATTATTTATTAATTAATCTTCTATACAGCTTATTCTGTGCACAGGATCACGGGGGTGGGGTGCCTATCCCAAAAGACAGTACATCCTGAACTGGGTGAAAATCCATCACAAGGCAAACACACACACAGTCTACATGCAATTAGTGAATGCCAATTTACCTAATCTGCATGTCTTTGGACTGTAGGAGGAAACCCACCAAGCATGAAGAGAACACGCAAACTCCACACACACAGACCCAAAGCCTCGACCTTGGAGATGTGAGGCCACAGTGCTAACCACTACACAACTATTTAGTGTATTAATGTTTTATAAATAAAATTATTCAATAATAAATGATTAATATGTTACTGTTGACAGCAACTAATGAAAATCTTTTTTTTTTTTGCCAATGTAATCCAATCAAATATTAAGTAAAATTAATAAAACACAAATACATTAGCTATGCATAACAAAAATGAAAGACCTGAATGAACCATGTTCAAGTTATAACCAGTGGCTACTGACACATGCTAGAAATAAAGCCAATGTCCACATTACCTTGTGATATACTGTTGCTACCTACAGTTTAGTCAGCTAGCCAGCTAAGATTTAGGTAAATGTAATGATAGGCTGTTGTATGAAATTGGATGGCGTGATGCAAACCTGACAGGCTGCACAATGTTCACAAGTATATTTGGAGATTTCTATTCACAGATCACCACCTTGGTTTTACCAGTTATCATTAAAATTTCCCATTTCTTCACAAATCCAGGAAATTAACACTTTGAGCAAAATTTTACTTTCATGTTTCTAAAAGATCTTTCTACTGTATCTTTTCTTAGAATACCATGGCCTGCACATGCTCACTTGCTCATTGTCTAGACAAATGTATCCTGTATACAGGGTCATTGGGAGGCCTCAAGCTTATCCCAAGAGACCTTAGGCACTAGGCAGGGTACACCTTGGTCTAGGTGTCAATCCATCACAGGGCACACACATACACACACTCACATGCACATTCACAAACACTACGGGCAATTTAGGAACACCAATTAACCTAATCTGCTTGTCTTTACACACTGGGAGAAAACTAGAGTACTTGGAGGAAACCTGCCAAGCACGGGGAGAACATGAAAACTCCATGTACACAAATCCATAGCAGGAATCGAACCCGGACCCTGGAGGTGCAAGGCGACAATGCTAACCACTAAGCCACACTGCCGCCCATCACATGCTACAGGTCAAAATTTGATGTCCTTAAATCTGGTGATCTCAGAGGCCACTCCACAAGGCCCTGCCAACCAGTCAAAAACCCCCAAAACTGGTCATCCAACCACACCCTATGCATGGAGACTTTTATAAGGTGATCAGAATGAGTCAAGCAGACAGTTCCATCATGGCACTATTTTAATGTTGTCCTGTTTGAGAAAAGTGTAAGGAGATTGCTTATTTTCAGTTAAAACAGTGTTTTTCTCTTTTGTAATTTAGTGTAATTGTAATGGCCAGCAGTCCTGCTGTAAATCCTACAGATTATAAAAAGGTACAGACAAAACCACAATGCCTGGTTCAGATAGTTAATATCACAAACATACATACATACATCATACCACTATCACTCATTCTGACTGTATCAAACAGCATGTTTCATCATTTTGTTCACAAAAGAGAGAAGAGAAAAAAAGACAAAACACCTGTCTAAAATGTGAGCGCTTCATTTGAACAAATATTGCATTCCCTATGGAGCATTACATTAAATATTCACATAAATTCTTTTACATTTGCAGCGATAAAAGTAAAGCAGGACAAAATAGAGTATTGACACAAGTGTCACTCAAGCCATGTTGTTTACACAAAACATGCAGTAAGAGAATTCTAAAATCTCACAGAACACAAGGACAAAAACATATGAAATAACAAAAACGGGTGTATTAAGTAATAAAGGATTGCCTTTTTGCAATATAATCATCCATCATTATTAATGGAACCACAGGGTCCCTTATTTATAAAGTAATATTACTTTTGAGATTTTACAAAGACACACACACCGATCAGCCATATTATCTTTACCACCACCTAGGGTTGGGTTCCACCTGGTCCATGCCCCTTGGAACATGGCGCTGCAGGCCCTCTGGGGGTACATTGTGGTGTCTGGCACCAGGATGTTGGCAGCTGCTTCTGTTTGCGGGGTGGAGCCTCCATGTAGCAGACTGGTTCGTCCGGAACATCCCCTAGGCGCTTCATCAAATTAAGAACTTGGGAATTTGGAAGTCGAGTCAGCCACATTGGGCTCTTTGCCTGCTGAGCCCCGTACACAGCAGACTGTGGTTCAGCGAATATTCCGGTTCCTTTCCATCATGACCAACATTGACTTTTTTCAAAGATTTGTAGCCGATTGGTGTGTGTGTGTGTGTGTGTGTGTGTATCCACGTATGCATGCGCGCATGTATGTATGTTTATACACACACATAAACATATATATATATATATATATATATATATATATATATAAATTTAGAGTCATTAGGTTTTTGTGTGAAATCCACAAATGCTTATTTACCAAAGTGCATAAACAGCATGCTTCCGTCAGCAAAACAGAAGCATACAAAGGTGGGTAAGGCTCCTGATATCATATCTTATCAGTCTAGCACTAGTTCACATTGTGTTCACCAGCACATCTCAACGGCAGTCTTCCCTCAGGGGTCTTTACAAAGTCCACTTTGCCAACTTAAATAGGATTTCTGTAAAGTAAAAAAAAAAAAAAAAAGGAGAAAAAACAAAAAGGTGAATAAATAATTTTGAATTTTGTTTTTTAATAAAAATAAGTCTCTGTGAATGTTTAGCAGCAATAAAAAGTATTTTGGATGATGGTTGAATAGAAAAAACATTTTCATGATTACAGAACACTATTAAACACTGGTTGGTTAGATTGGATCTAATACTAAAAAAATGTGTCAAATTTCTTTTCTCTGCACCTTATGTTCTCCATGTACAGGTTAATTAGTTGGTGGATCTTCAGTCTTCACTTCTCCAGGTGGTGAAGTATTTGACATCTGCAGACTGCGGGTCACTGGGCCACCAACTCTTTCCCGTCTTCTCTTTGTGAAATGTTTTTCTTTTTTAAGATGCAGTTGTGGGTTTCTCTCGCCCTCTTTTTTGACAGCTATAGCTTTCCAACTGTGTTGCATTTTTGCAGGTGGCTGTGATGAGGACAGGACTGAAAGTTGAAGCTTGCTCTTTCTGCCTTTCTTGCTTTTGGAGCCTGAGTGGTCCTTCTCCAAGGCTAGTCTTTTACCAGCTTTCTGAGGGTTCCCTGATTTACCATTTTTAACTGGAACATCACCTTCTGACAGTTCTGAGCTCCGGGTCCTAATTTTCCCCAATGGCTTTACAGCCAGGCCAGGGTTGCCTTCTTGTTTGATTTCGGTGTCTGCTACTCGACTTCGGAGTTTCATGTTTTTATCTTGAGACATTAGGGCACCTTTCTTTTTTTTAGCAGCTGGTTTCTGAGGACAACTCCAAGCAGTGTGCTTTGCAAGGCTGGCAGCATATGTAAATTCTCTATTGCAATATGGGCACGCTTGGATCTCTTGCTCTTCTCCCAGAATGGAAGCTTTCTTTAAAGAAGTAGCAGCCTTTTTCTTCTGAGATATAGCCTTCTGGACAAGCTGATTTTTCTTCTTATTTAAGGCAGAAATCTTAATCTTGGCAGGTACCTCCTGGACGAAATTGAGCCTTTTCGGTTGGCCCATCCTACGGAAGGCATTCTGTCCCCCAACGGCAGTTGTTATGGGTAAGACAATGCCATTCTGAGGCTGATTCACCGTCTGTCTGAGGGGAACAGGGTTCTTTTTTGGTGTGTACCGTCTCTTATCGCTTGCATTAGCACAAGCTAGAATGTGTTTGTGGAGCTCAGGCATGTTGTCGAAGCTATTGCCACATTTTGTACACCTGATTGCTGTGCTGAATGTCTGGGGTATGTTGTGGGTAGTGAAGTTAGTTGCGGAGGCTACAGAGACAGCAGTTGCTCGGTTGTGGTAGGGAAACGGGGGAGGCTTAAAGCTGGGGTAGTGTTGATTGATGCCAAGGCGTACATCTGGGCATTTGGGCTTTCCAGCTTCAGAGGCCATAATCTTTATTGTAGTGTACAGTTCTTCTGTGGGGTCTTCTTGTTCTTCTCCATCAGCCTCCTCATTATCACTACTACAGTTCAACAATTTACATGAGTCCTGAGAGGACACATCTACAATTGTGTCAGGGGTTGAGGATGAAGAATTTCTCTCCATGGTCACCTGAGTAGGATCAGTGTAATTCTGAGGCCTGAGCTTGCCATTTTCAACCATGGTGTGAGCAAGGCTCTGACCAGGATGCAGGTCACTCTGGTGTTGCTGGAGGTTGCAGAGGAAAGCAAACTCTTTGGCACAGATTGAGCAACAGAAAATTCTCCCAACTCCATGGAGAGAGGAGCGATGCTCCAAAAGAGATGCAGCATTTTGAAATAACTGCACGCAAAACTCACACTTAAAAGGCCATTCTACAGCATGGCTTACGATATGGTTGCTAAGTTGTTTAATAGAGTGAAAAGGTTCCTCACAGACATTGCATACAAAACTTTTTGTAAACATGTCCAGTTCTAAGGCGTCCCCACCATCCAAAGTCTTTTCTGGCACTCTAAATGAGGAATCATCACCATCATCATCACCATCATCATCATCATCATCATCGACTGTGCTTCCAACTGCATCTTCAACCATATGCTTAACTAGTCCATCATCAACTAATGACTGCATATTAGAATCTGTCACTATGTTGTGGTAGGATGAATGTGAGTCCATATTTTGTGCAATGTGCACAGGAGAGTGGGAGGATTGTAGGCTTTGAGACATGCCAGTTGCAATATTGTGGCCTTGAGGTGACGTTCTATCAAAGGAACTATTTTGAATGGCTTCGGAGTCAGTGTTACTTTCATGCAAAAAAATATAATCTTTTGTACTTTTTAGCAAATGTAACTCAGGATCTGAGGTTGAGCACTTAAGTAGTGTTTCGGATTTGGAAAAAGATTCTGCATTACAATGACTGTTTGTGTCCTCGGGACTTTGAGGCAGTGCATCAGTTGTAGTAATTAACTGTTTAGCATTTTGGTAGATGTCTTCATCGTCTGAATTTTTCAATTCAAGGCATGCTTCTTTAATGTTGGGAAACCCTGACATTTCATCTACCGTAGGATAAAAAGGTTTGGGAGACAGTTTAGGAAAAGCAGTATCTGAAAACTGAGAAAGAGGTGGCGGTGAAGGGACTGTGGGCAGAACAGGAGGTGGGGGTGTAGAGGATGCCTGGCTTGAGGATGATGGGGAAGAAGGAATTATAGTCACAGGAGTCAGGGAAGGTGGAGAGACAGATTCACGAGGATGGTGTTCCGAGTTCGAACACACACTAGATGGAGAAACGCCTGTGGTGCTGCCTGAGGACAAATGAGTGTCTGGGCTACCAAGACGAGGAGAGCCCTCCCCTCCAGGTGAGCTCAAGCCGGAGTACTCATTCATTAATACTTTTTCCAACATGCTGGTATTTGGCTTCTTTCGCTTGACATGTGAGTGTAACAGTACGTTTGTTTTTGTTTTGTGGTCAGTCGCACTCTTATGGTGTGTGCTTAAATCCAATACAGACTCACTAGGTCCTTTGCTTATGCTGCCACCTCTTTTACCAATAGCACCAGAAAGGTCAAGAGGCAGCTGATTGCAAGAACTGCCTCCGCTTACCAAGACTGGGCAGGCCTTTCCAGAAGGACTCATGCAGTCCCTCTGCTCTTTGCTGGATACACTCCAGGAATAGTTCATGGAGTCACTTTCAACCTTTGACATGGCAAAAGAATCCTGTGTTTCATTGACTGGGCTCTCTATGCTTGGGGATGAGCTGTTTTCTACATGTGTAGGAGGAGAAGCAGTCCTTCTTTTAAACCTTCCTTGAGCAGCAGGCAAAGAGGATACGGAAAGCGGAGTAGTCAATTTACAGCTGTCTGTAATTAGAGCAAGGGTTGGTTTCTGACTGTCCTGGGTCTGCAAAAGCTGTTTTAATTTGGGAGAAAGATAAACTGTTTTCTCCTTTTGAAAGGCCAATGTCTCTGTTTGCTGTGGGAAGGTGTTACCTCCCATAGAAGAAGATTGTGAAGAAGTTGAAGATGAAGATGCAGCAGATGACATGTTATCAGGTTCTGTTTTCACAGTGGGAAGAAGTGGTGGTGTGGACGTTCTTCTCTTAGCTACAGACTGATCAATAACTGAAGGGCCTTTTAGATGGCATTGCTGTGTTTCAATTTGGAGAGCCTGACTTATTTGAGTTGTACTCAAGATGACTGCATCAAGTCCAAACAATCCTGGACTACTAGAATCAACTTCTATGACTTCACAGCTGCTGACCGTGCTTGTGGATAGGATCTTTCCATCTATGTAAAGGCTGAGATTCTCGGAGATGTTTTTGGAAACATCGACCATGCTGTCCTCTCGCTCAACCTCATCGTCAGTATCTACACTAGGCACATAGATAAGTGGAGGGCTATTATGTGACGATGCCTCCTGGAGCACTGAGCTCTGTCCTTGTTGTAGCTGCTGAGATGTAACAGCCTGTAGGAGTATTCCTTTCCTCCGCACTCCTTTTGGCATGAGATGACGTTCATGAATTCGGCGCTGATGCCTGCGCATGTTGGTGTGAGTGCCAAAAGCCTTGTTGCAATATTTACAAGGGTGCAGTTCTTTTGATTCACCATTCTCTTCCGAAACAAGAGATGGATCCGGCTCAACTCCAGAATCTTTAGTCAAAGCTTCTGAGCTTAGATGAGGCGTATTGTTTTGAGAACTTGTAATGGTGGGACTTGGAGATGTCACACCACCAGAAATGGGAGAGTCAGTACACCCAGACGAATCATGGAGAAACGCTGTCCCAGCTAGGGACCCTGGCCTTTTCAGGCCTTTACTCCCGTTTTCGTGTCGTTTTTCATGCCGGCGCTTGCCTACCTGAGAACCAAATGGCTTGGCACAGTATCTGCATTTAAAGGTGAGAGTCTGGTGGTTTCTGATATTGTGAGTGCTAATGTGATGCTCCAGGGTGTGTTTGGTGGAAAACTGACATTCACAGTACTGACAATGGTAGTTGCCATATTGTGCATCATCCTCAAATTCAGGGTCCCCCTCTGCATCCGGCTCTGGAGAAACTAAAGAACACACTGATGCCACTTCATGCAATGGACTCTCAGAACCCTCCTTGACAGGGTGGACAAAAATTGGTTCTGGGTCAGGCTGCTCACTCCTGTTTCCTGACTGTGACGCTGCAGAATGCTCAAGGCTCCCATCTGGCTGCAGTTCTCCTTCATCTGACTTCTCGCTCTCCTTTAGCTCCAACACGGCTGTAGGAACAGAAGACAGAGAAACGTCCCCAGCCTCTGTGGCGGATATACGTGAAGCTCCAGTCTCCTGAGATGGATCTGAAGACACAGAGGGTCTCTCTTGCTCTGTAGTTATTCCTGACAAAAATAATTACAAGGATCATTTTAGAAAGCAACACAGACACTTTGTAAACACTGACTATGGTGCCATTTCCACTTGGACTTTTGAAATATTAAAATAATAATTATAATTTACAAACAATTACATCAAGAATTAATACAAAGAATTGATTCATTTAACAAAAATAACCAACCTTTATCTGAATCGCGCATCTCTATGACAATAGGTGTTGTGTTCAATGGCTTCTGCCTAGATGATCTTCCCAAACCAGCCCGTCTGGCTGTTTCCAAAAGCTTCTTTCTTGCTGTAGAGAGAAACGCACTAAATCTTTTAATAAACAATCATTAAAAAAAAAAAACTAGGCTGTAGCAAGCTAAACATTCATACAAGATCCAGATGACGGGGACATGATGTTTATGGCCAGTATTTAAATTATTATTATTATTAGAAAATGTCCCGAAGTAGGAAGTGCCCATTCAGGTGGTTATAAAAATTTATAAAGCCTGCTCCGCATTTTAACAAATAAATATGGAGGATTAACACAGTCATCTCAGTGCATTATGCAACAACTAGCAGTTGCAACAAAAACCTGTATGACAACAGTCAAAAAAAAAAAAAAAAAACAGTGTAAGAAAAGGTCCAAAAAAAATCCTTATTAAAAACAGCTCAAGGACAACAGTGGCGTTACAATGACACAGTTACACAGTTAAAAAGTAACATCCTACTCAAAGTCTGATACAGACAGACATATCAACTCATACGTGCTGTGCTGCGACTCTATTCTGTGCAAGGAACATTCAACACCTCCGTCCAAGGTTTTGCCTACATTGGACACTCAAATTTATTATAGTCCACTGCACTGTTATGTTCATGGGGTTCAAGGGTTCTTGTTCCTAATAAACAATAAAAAAAAAAAAACTTTCCTGCATTGTGAAAATGTAACACATGAAATGTGAGCTGCAATCAAAAATATTGTCTAAAGAGAACCAATTTCCTACCACAGTATCTTGGGACGTTACAATCATTATGAAGTCAATTTCTAAACACCTACTAATGCAGTCTGTATGAAAAAAAAAGTGACATGAAACATTAAAAATATAGCATTATGTCAGAACTGAGCAAAAAGAAAACCTAGGGCATAAAAAAATGCTACATTCACTCATTTTCAACACACAATCATCAAAATGTGTGAAACTATAGTGTGGATAGAAACTGAAAGTCTGATTTTTCCCCTCAAACCTTGTGCCTAACATTCTCCTTTCCCTCATATTGAACACATATCTTCTGCTTAATAAGCTGTTAAAATGCTGACTTTGAATATAGAATATAACTGAATAATAACCTTACTTCATAATTAATCCATAATTTTAATTTTCTTTTAAGACAAATCTGTTTCAGGGACATTAGAAACTAGCTGTTCTCAAAATGAGCATATTACAGTATTATTATTTTGTTGACTATAAAAACAACCAGAAAAACACGTCATCGTGTGTATCTGTGCTATTTCTATGCCACCGATTTTTAACATTTTTGCTCAGTCATGTTAGTTAAAATTAAATAAAATTCAGTTCATCATATTGTCTAGGTTGTGCTGAAAAAAAAGAATGTGTCACTCGGTACTGCACAATCCCGAACCCTACATATATTTTTAAGTCTTAAGGGCTTCACTAAACAGCTAAAGCTGTCATGGAAGACTTCAACTTTATTCATGGATTAATCACAACTTTATAAACAGTAAACTTAATAAATTGTTAGATGTGCGTATTGAACCTGTAGTATTAGATTTGTTTCCATAATCGGGTTCGGTTTGGTGTAACATACTCTATATGGACAAATGTATTGGACAAATTTAACCTGCAAGAACATTGTGTCCAAATACATATAATTCAAAATGCAGCTATAACCGCATCCACTCTTCTTGGAAGGCTGTCCACAAGATTTTGGAGTGTTTCTGTGCCTATTGATTCTGTAGAGCATTTATGAGGTCAGGCACTGATGTTGCACGAGAAGGCCTCGCTCGCAATCTTAAGTTCGAGTTCACCCCAAAGGTGCTCGATCGGGTTAAGCTCACAGGGATCGGTTCGGGTCGGGCTTGTTCTTCAACCAAACTCATCAAACCATGTCTT
>JAQQZT010000016.1:13565603-13577874 GCA_030068275.1 Clarias platycephalus | reverse complement strand
TGTTGGAATACAAAATGGCCTTCCACAAACTGTTGCCACAAAGTTGGAGGAAGCATAGCATTGTCCAAGATGTCTTGGTATGCTGAAGCATTAAGATTGCCCGTCCCTTGTGGATAAGGGTCCTGCTGGAAACGCATAAATTCAATCATTTACAGGTTTTGTCAAATACTTTTGTCCATATCGTGTATCCTAGCTTATTTCAAGTGAAAACTTGAGTAAATCTAACAATCTGTTTTCAGGGACATGCTCCAGAATCTGACCTGTTGCCTAAAACCTGACTGGTTTCTAAGGAGGTCCTGAAGTTATTTAACGTCATTACTCCAAAACCAGCTGATATCTTGAATTTTTTTATACAATTATACACCGCGAATGAGGTAAAGTCGGGTTATTTGTCCGTTTAATCGCTGCATCCTGTCGGTTTTGCGTGATTATTTCGTTAAACACATCTTATCCACACCTGAAGGAAGGTCACTCGGTGCTGTGACAAGTACAAACCCGAGGCTTTCTGTAACAAACCTGCCGAGGTGACTCCCAACTATCTACCCGCTCGTCTCTTACTCACCATTAAACGTGCGGTTCTTTAAAAACACCTGAAATAATCCGTATAATTCCTACGCGTTTGAGATTTCTCTAGGTAAAGCTCATAGGATGTAGCTATACGATTAGCTCAGCAATGCTATCGAGTTAGCTGACGTTTGCGACTTCAGCTCGAACTTGATCAGAATACACCGAGTTTGTTCTCGTTTCTCGTGGCACTAAGTCGAGACCGCGGTGTGGCTTGTTTTGTTGTTGCTGTTACGCATGAAAAGACATCTTGTACCTCTCTTTGCTCTTGGTGAATTTCGCTTGTGAAAGTTGCTGCTCCTTTCTTCCTCTAATGCAGCTGCTATCTCTGGGTTATCTTCTCCATTGTACCACACAAGCAATTCTTCGTCCTGCGCGATTGGCTACAGGGAGCGACGTCACAGAGAAGAGCCAATAAGAGACGGGCTTGTTAGTTAGTGCAGAGAAATACCACACGGGCCTTGACGCACTGTCAAGCGACTACTTAAAGAGCTTGTCTTTAGCTGCAAAAGGAAAGACCAGTAACTTTGGTTTTTCTTTCATTCCCTTTACATTTACAGGTATAAGCAACATGTGTCTATGGCCGTTTTTGTTTTTTCAAGTAATGTAATAAGTATTAATTACAGCATTATAAAACAAGCTAATTAAAAGTTTCCTACCCTGAGCACTTTGTAATAAATAGCTCTGTTGATTTCCAGAGGAAACAGGTTCTGCTTGTCAGATGAGCAGGCCCAGTTCACATATCGCAACCAGTTTCCTTTCACTGGGTCTGTGGCATCCACACACATCCATCCCCTGGTCGGAAAATAGACCTAAAGTGAAAACAAAATTATGGTCATCCTTCTTGTCTTCTTGGCAACTATTTTCTCCTGGTTAGGTTAGTAGTGCTTCTGGATCTCATGGGAACATGAGGCACAAGACAGAAAAATTTACCTATGATTGAATACCTTGGTGTTAGTATTGTCACCCCGACCTCCAGGGTCGAGGGTTCGATCCCCACCTCGGGTCTGTGTGCATGGAGTTTGCATGTGTTTGGTGGGTTTCCTCCAGGTACTCCGTTTTTTTCCTCCCAATCCAAAGATATGCAGATAAGGCTAATTGGTGTTCCCAAATTGCCAGCAGAGTGAATGAGCATTCGAGTGTGTATGTGCTCTGCAATGGCTTGCCCCCCTGCAACCGTGTATACGGGATAAATCTGTATAGATGATGATGGAATACCCTGGATGGATGGAGTCCGCACCATGCACACACATTTAAACACATTCTCAACTATGGCCTATTTAGAACCGACAACCTGCCCAAGTAAACCCAAACAAAATAGAAAAACCATACAAACACAGGGAGAACCTGTGTCGCAGAGAACACAAGCGCACACACACAAAAACACACACATTCAGGCTATGCCATCGTATTACAGCCATGCTGATATCCAGCAAAGCAACACTACCTCTCATGTGATACTGCTTAATTATAGCATTTAGCAGATGCCCTTTTACAAAGTGACTTACACAAGTGCTTTGAAATATCGCTCAATGAATGCGTCATAGAGGTGGACTAAGATGAACTTGGACTTCAAAAGTTTTTAGTTGGACAAAAAAGTCTTTTGTGGAGAGAATTGTTATTTAAGTTGAGTAAATATATAAAGTCATTGAGTAATAATGTTAAACAGTCATGATCACACTACTGACCAAAATAAATATGATTATGATTTTTGCCATAATCCAACAGCCCTACTTTGGACATTACATAGTGCCTGTGACTCAGATGTTCAGACACTTTTGAGTTAAGTCCACCACATGGGAGTTAGAGAGAGAATAGTCTTGATGCATGTCTTCCATGTAACCTGAGAGATGACTGAACCAGTCAAGGAGTGGTAGATGATCGGAGAAATTGTGGTCCAGTGTGAGATGTGTTGCTTTAAAATCAGAGTGTGATGGTAGTTTTTCAGCTCTGTAAGCAAGCAGTGATTTAAATCTTATGCGGGCAGCTACTGAAAGCCAGTGGATACCAGTGGTATGAAAGCCCATTTAAGAATATGACTTCACCAGGAGCTAAAGTATGAAGGGAGAGCGGAAGAGGACCAAATACTGAGCCTTGCGGGACACAAGTGGAGAGTCTGCATAGGGATGTGGATCCTCTCGCCATGCTACTTAATATGACCAACCCTCAAGGTAGAAAACAAATAATTGCAATGCTGTGACACAAATTTGTCACAAACTCTGTCAAATGCGGCAGGAGAATGAGGACTGACGACAGTTTGGCTGGTCTAGCAGCATAAATTACAGAGATGGCCTAAAGCGCAGTTTCGTTGGAATGTGTTGCTTTGAAGCCAGACTGGTTAGGAATCTTGGAAATTGTTCAGTAAAAATAAATAGAGACAGCTGATTGTAGATAATGCATTGAAGGATTTAAGAAAAAGAGAGAGATGTGAGACCAGTCAGCAGCTGCTGATGTCTGAGTGATTCAGAGTGGGTTTCTTCAGGATGGGAATAATCCATGCACTCTGCTAGAATAATAAATGTATAAATGGATCCCAAACTGATAAATATTAAATCAGACTACTCACAAACCCATGTTCACATAAATGTTTTCCTGACAGCACCAACAACTGCAACATGTAATGTCCTACATTTTCCATTCTTTTCTCAAAGTTATTGTCAGTGACAATACGCTCACCTTGAACTTTCTTATAAACACCCGTACATTCATGCAATTACCTAAATCAGTCAATCTTGCAGCATCAAGACAATAAAAAACATTAACAATGGTATATACGAATCACATAAGAATGGAATAAAAGTGTGATCTCTGTGACTTGGTGTGATCGTGGCATACATGTTGGTACCAGAAGGACTGGTTTGAGTAATTTTCATATACGTATAAAATTTCACACACAATAGTCTCTAGAGTTTCCACAGAATGATGTGTAAAAAATACAAAAACAATGTGTGCAGGTGTCTGCAAGCTAAAATACCTTGTTGATAAGAGTGATCAGAGGAGAATGACCAGATTGATTAGAGTTGACTAGTCTAATGTAAGTAACCAAGGAATTTTGGTTAGCTTTCCATTTCGCATCTAACCAATCACACATGAGACTAATCAGAAAAGATGGGCGGCCTAACTTAACCTCAAAGTTGAAGATCAATACTACTACTTCTGTTATATTTCTACCAGATTAAACGCTTATCAAAGGGCAGAACTTCGAACATGTAAAAAAATCATATTTTGATTAAATGCTTTATGCATGTAAACATCTTATTGGATCAGCTTCCATAAAAACAGTCAAGTCTGAATTTCTTATCAGAATGATTTCAATCAGATTAAATCAACGATTTGGAGCCCAATGTGGTGTTTTGCTTTCGTAACCAATCAAGCTCAAGTTGCAATGATTTGTGCATGCTGAGATGCTTTCCTATTCACCATGATTGTAAATAATTAGTTTTGGTGCTTTCTATATCTCTTGAGAGTGCATATACAGTAGCAATCCTGGTCACTCAAAATAATCTACCCTTTTTCCTCTGACCACATAAGCTTACCTCCCACATATAAATATTGCTGGTTACTTGAGACCTCTTCTTTCTTTCTCCTACAAAAGGTCCAAATTTTTTGCCTTTAGGAATTAGTGTAGATGCCCAGACACCTGTATGGTACAACACAAAGAAGATATGTAATGTAATGTTTAGTTATTTGAGAAATAATATTTTCTGCAAACTGACATAAAAACTGGTGATAACTTCAGAAAGGGATCACCTACTGTTGCAATCAAATGTTTGCATACACTCCTAGTAGATATGAATGTCATGCCAGTCTTGGGAGTATAATGATATTTTTTAAATTAGTTCTTTTTCTGGAGGAAAAGCTCTCAGCTTTAACAGTTACAAATTTTTGTTTTAACAATGTTTTAATAAAGTTCAGAAAAAATAGTTGCACAAATGATTTATTTGGGGTTTTAAGGTTATTCTGAAGAATTCTAAGGTTCTCCTCCTTCATTATTGCATCTACATTAAAGCACCAATTCCACTAGCAGCAAAAAAAACCACAAAGCATGATGCAACAACACCCCCCGCCCACCAATGTCTTCCAGCTGGTACAGTAAGCTTCACGTTCATCCCTTCAAACATAGAGATGAAGTTAGAAGTTTACATACACCTTAGCCAAATATGTTTAAAATCAGTTTTTCATAATTTCTGACATTCAATCCATGTTTTACTTTATTTGGGATAACCTAATCCTAATACAAACTTCCTCCCTTATGATGCCATCTATTTTGTAAAGTGCACTAGCAAAGCACCTCCACAACATACAGTAATACTGCCAGCCCCTGCTTTAAGGTTGGGATGGTGTTCTTCAGCTTGCAAACCTAAAGTGGGTTAACGTGAGTCTATAGAGGGCTTAAAAAAATGTAATCTATTTTAATGATTTCAAACTGTATGTGAATATAAACTCCTGACTTCAACTGTACCTCTGTTCCAAAATTTTCCAGCTGCGAACCTTCATCGAGATTGAAGGTCAATTTAGAAGGAGGGAGACTTGTTTCTGACCATTCTAACCAAGTTTCCCTCAACTCAGAGTGACGTTTTGGGTCTTTTGACAGACCATGACAAAGTGGCTACATCTCCCTATGATTTGTACTTACATACTATTGTTTGGACTGATCTTTTAATCTGCAGTTGTTTAAAATTGACTCCTCTTTCTAAGATCTACAACAGGCTGCTTCCACTTTGTCATTGTACTGCGTTGGTCAATCCAATAAGTTCTGTCAAACAAGCTTTTCATGTTGTCAGAGAGAAGTTACCAGCTGTAGTCATTCATGATCACTAACAAGAAATTGAGAAGCCTTGGGATTCTGTACATCTGTATATTTTATACAATTAGTCTTCTTAAAATAACTCACTAAAAGTCCAATATTGAACATTCATGTTCATGATAAGTGTATACTTCTAAAGACAACTATAACGAGCCCACCCATACTGTATGTACTGTAGGTCTTTAACAAACTTTTCCCACAAAGATTGAATCCCAACCCTGTTTCTGGAGGACTGCTCCACATTATAGGGTTTTCCTTACACTACCACTCTCACTTTTATACAGTAAAGTAACATGTGCAGAGCAGAGGATCCTCCAGGGCCAACCGCTGGTCTAAACGGTCTTTACATGCTGTAGTATTAAGAGTTCTTTCACTAGAACTAAATGATCCACCATGAGAAATCCTCTGCGCACAAAGCAAAGTCCATGGCATGTTTTGCCAACGTTAGAGTGGAAGCTCTCACGTCGTTTACATTGAGCCTCGGCCTAAAACCTTATTTTCAAATTGGGTCAGAACAGACCTAATATTAGTCTACAAGTCTAACATTAGTCTAAAAAGATTTCACCTGAGTGTATTTACCTACAAATCAAGTAACCAGTGTAGAAATTACAGAATTGTAATTTCTGATGATGTGTATGATATGTGATCCCCCATATTTCAAGCACCAGAAGCACTTGAAACTAAAAACTTCAAACTAACAATCATAAGTTAAACTGCCATTTTTAACACTTTGGACAATTCTCAAAAATTCAGTAGATGTCTACTGTGCTTGGTGGATTTCAGCTCTTTTGAAATCACCCCTCCTCACAGATAACATTGGATTAAGATCTTCAATGTCCGGTCCCAGGGCCATGTGCTGCCTGGGGCTGGACGCTGAAGATCTTGTTTAGTCCCAATCCTGTGAGTTCCTATGACATTGTGTATGGAAATGCCTTCACTTTCACTATTAAACATAGCTGTAATGCATACTGTTGACTTTTTATAATGTGACTTAAGTGATCTTCCATCACACTCCCTCAGGGTTTTTTAGACCACATTTCTTCCACAAAACTGACAATTCAACATCATCTTTCTAGGCTTTAATGATGAGGGACAATCCTTAACAAAATTTCAGGAACTGTAATGTTTTCATTGCTTGAAACAGGCCAGTAATTTGATCCTTCTAAAATGGCACATATATATAGCTGTAAGACAAACCTTTTTAAAATAAGCCAAGGAGTCAAATGAACAGATGGACATATACTCACCTGCCAATTCGTTAGGTACACCTTGCTAGTACTTGATTAGACCTCTTCCTTAGAGATTTTGGTCCATATTGGCGTAATAGCATCATAGATGCTATATATTTGTCGACAGCACAACCTTGATGTGAAACGCCTGTTGCACGACATGTCCAAGCTGCTCTATTGGATTGAGATCTGGTGACTGTGGAGGCCATGGAACTTATTGTCATGTATAAACCAGTTTGAGATAATTGTACCTATGACATGGCTAGTTATCAGGGATGGACATGAACAGCAACGATACTCAAGAATACTTTGGTAACACTGCTCAATTGGTGGTGAGGGGCCCAATGTGTCCCAAGAAAACCCCTATACCATTAAACCACCATCACCAGCCTGAACCGTTGACACAATGCAGGATGGATCCATGCTTTCATGTTGTTTAGACTACACCCTGATCATATCATCCGGATATCGCAGCAGAAATTGAGACTCATTAAACCATGCAAATTTTTTCCATCTTCTCTTGTCCAATTTTGGTGAGCCTATGAAAACTGTAGCCTCAGCTTCCTGTTCTTAGCTGACATGAGTGACACCTGGTGTGGTCTTCTTCTGCAAAAGAAGTTCAACAAAGTTCAACATGTGCATTCAGAGATTCTCTTTGGCATACCTTGGTTGGAAGGAGATGCTATTTGAGGTACTGTTGCCTTTTTCGTCAGCTCAGACCTGTCTGGTCAAACACCCCCGCCATCAACAAGGCAAGGAAGTTCTAGTCATAGGACCACAAGCAGCTAGAAACAAGCTTTTTCGACCACACTGTAACTTTAGATGGATTATAGTGATTATAGATTCCAGCCTTTCATTTGAAGCACATGTACAGTAGATAATATTACCAGGATAGCATTTTTTCACCTCAGAAATATTGCCAAGATAAGGAATATATTGCCACTAAACAATGCAGAAAAACTAGTTCATGCTTTTATGACCTCTAGGTTGGACTATTGTAACGCCTTACTGTCTTCAGTTTAAGCTTCAGTTAGTCCAGAATGCAGCACCGAGAGTCCTCACTAGAACCAGAAGATACGAGCACATCACCCCTCTCTCATCCACACTGCATTTGCTCCGTGAAATTTCGCATCGATTTTAAAATACTCCTTTTGAGGGGGCTCCAAGTGGCTCTACAGCCAATCAGGGACATCTGTCAGCTCACGCAAGCGGAAGGAGCGGATAGCGCTGTCCTCCGAGTGTGTTACACCTCCCCCAATGGTGCGTGAGCAATAAGTTCGAAAGGATGCAGTCGGCTGGCGTCATGTGGTTCAGAGGAAACGTGATAGTCTTCGGCCCTCCCAACTGAGTGGTAGTAGTAGCCTTAATGTGGGAGCCCCCTAATGACGGGGGGGAATTGAACACGACTAAATTAGGGAGAAAATCAGGGAAAAAAATCCAATAAATAAATAAATAAATAAAAACACTACTTTTGACGTATAAAGCATTAAATGGTCTCGCGCCGCAGTATCTGAGTGAACTGCTAGTCTCTTACGATCCGCCACGCCTACTTCCATCAAAGGATGCAGGCTGCTCGTCAGTACCGCGTATTATGAAAACTACAGCAGGGGGCAGAGCTTTTTCTTACAAACCCCCAAAGTTATGGAATAGTCTTCCAATTAATGTTCTGGACTCAGACACAGGCTTTTAGTCTAGACTTAAACACAGACTATTTATTTAGCCAAGAATTTTTGTAAAATTTATTTACCTTAGGTATAGGAGCAGATCTGGGGGACTCATGGACGTAGAGTATTATGGTGAACTGGTATGTTTAGATGCTGTCTTCCTCACTCTCACTGATCACTCAGGTTTGTTGACAGTGAAGTGGTTGGTCGCTTTTCATCCCAGGGAGCCCTTATATCTGTGTTTCCTTCTGGCTCTCCCTTTTAGTTATGCTGTTATAGTTAGTCCTACCGGAGTCCCTGCTTGCACTCTACACTAAATGTCACTCCTGAGCTGCCAGTGATCCAGACGCCCTCTGCCCTCTGGAGCCGTCTGACTCGTCCTGGTGCCCTGTTTCTGGTTGGAGATCTCGTCGCATGGATGCCCCATGTGGTCTGCCTGGGATGCGTGTGGTGACTGGGGACGGCTCCACTTTTCCACAAAGATGGTCCTGGCCTCGGCTGATGCTGACAGCTGTTTGCTGAGGAGTCATGACTGCAGTTGCTCGATAGTTCAGGACTGGAGTTTCCAACAGTCTACCTGAGCCTCTAATAATGAAGCGGAATCCATATTAACTATTAACTATTAAAGCCTCCTAACACACAGTACTGTATGATGCAGATCAATCCCTGCTATCCGTTTCACCCAAATGAGGATGGGTTCCCTCTCTGGTTCCTCTCAGAGAGTTTTTCCTTGCTACTGTCGCCGTCGTCCTCGGTTTAAGTCATACAAACTTAAATAATTCTTTTGATTGTGTAAAGCTGCTTTGCGACAATGTCAATTGTTAAAAGTGCTGTACAAATAAAATTTTATTTTTACCCAGAGACCTGTGGCTAACTTAATATTTCCTCTTTTCAGACAATCTTCCATAAACCCTAGAGCTGGTCGTGCAGTGGATCAGCAGTTTTGGAAATAGTCAGACCAGCATGTCTGGCAGCTTCTTTAACTTCAGCAGATCGTCTTGACCATGTCTAATGCATTAAATTGCTGCCATGTGGTAAGATGATTAGATATTTGCATTAAAAAGCAGTTGAACAGGTGTACATAATGAAGCGGCTGGTAAGTGTATTTCATGAATAATTATGGCTACCAAAGTTAAATAGACTGCAACTTGGGATTTGTAAAAACATTAATTACAACATTTTCCTATCGACAAACTCAGCATAATTAAGCTCAGCATAAATTGTTCATTGAAAAACAACCAATATAAAGAGAGATAAATAAGTTTCATGATGCTCCAAACACTTAATATCAAGTAGGTTACTCGTTTCAGTATTGGTATTAATATGAATGAGAATCAAAGGTCATGTGCTTGTACTCAGTCTCAAAAATGGTATTGATGGATCCCTTAGCATAGGTTTATTATAGTAATATCAGCAGACAATCATAATTCATTAAACCTGGACAATAATAATAATAACATAAATAATAATAATAATAATTTGTTGTTGCTGATTATTTAGTTTGAGTGAACTGCAAAAGAAAAAATAATAAAGAAATTTGCTGCAAATGTTGAAAAAAAAAAATACAGTTTTAACTTTGTTGTCCTGTTTAGACAAATTCCTAGGATGAACGGTCTACTTAATTCAGGTATATGCAGATAAACACAGATCAGCCATAACGTTAACACCACTGCCAGGTGAATAGAATAAGAACATTAAAACCACCTGATTAGCAAATATATACCCATAAACTGGCACCAGGATCATGAGCACCCAAGACCCACGTTGCACACAATCGCATAGAAAAGCTAAAGTAGTACAAACTGCAGGAAAAAAACATAAATGCTGGCCATGACAGATAGATATGAGAACTCCCAAATTCCCCAAATCCCAAAAGCATCCATGGCATGTGCTGGACAAACAAGCGCAAGGTTGGCCCCCACAACACCTAAAGGATCTGCCATTAATGTCCTGGTGCCAGACACCACAGCACAACCCCAAAGGTCATGAAGAGACAAGCCCCGAGGGACCAGAGCCACTCCAGCAGCACAAGGGGAACCTAAAACCTACAGTAGGTGGTTTTAAGGTTAATGGTATGAAAATTATGGCTGATTGGTGAACATTACCATACCGATACGATCTGGATTAACAGACGATGGTTCAAATCTCAGGCCATCTGGAAGCCCACTCCACACATGGGCTGGAATGTCAGCTAGGTTTTCAGATGCTCCCCCAGATACAGCCATTACCACCCTGAGAAAAAATACACAATATAGACACAAAAATTCTAATAATAAATTGAATGCATAAGGTCTGAATATCGTTTTGAAGTTTTTTAGCAGCACTTGTCTTACCTGAAACAAGGACTTCAAGGAGAAGCTTGGTTCCACAGACTGCACTTAATTACAACATATATCCTGAAAAAAGGGTGAATTATATACAATGAATAATAATATATGACATGATCACTATGACATTTTTCTCTTTTCTGCCTGCTCTTCGAAATACATTATTCATAAACAAGACTACTTATTTAAACTACTCAGGGACAAACTGATAATTATAAGTTACATGCATTTCCTTAATTTTTCAAACTTATTTCCATAATTTTTGTGATTCAGTAAAGTTGCTTTACGACAATGACCATTGTCGAGAGTGCTATATAAATACAATTGAATTGAACTACTTAATTCTTGGGGGAAGAAAGAGTTCTTTGGTTTCTCCCTTTGTAAAGCAATTAAATGTTTAACGCAAAAACTACACAAAGGTCTTAAGTAGAGACAATTTAAAGCTATTAATCTATCAAAACTCTTTACTTAACTGCGTGGTTCTAACAAAAGACATTAAAAGGTGTACAGACATTTGAAAACACACACACACGCACACAGGTATACAAATTTAGATTATCCATTCCAGGCACCCGAAAAATATTACCAATATTACCAAACACTATAATCATATTTTTGCGTATAAAAACAATTAAAACATTTAGAAAAGACATGTCATACATTAAACCTCTCTTAAATTTAACTCATGATTCCACTTGGCAATGGCTTCTTTAAAAACAAAACTGAAAGTAGCTCCGTTTTATTCTTGCTACCGTGCCTGCATCTTGCATCAACTGCTCAGGTTCTAGTAGGTTGGATCATTATTTACATTTTGACAAGATTTGACATTGATACTGCTGTGGTCACAACCATAACAACTCAACACTGTATCTATTAAATGATATTGGTTTGGGAGTAATTTTTAGTCAAATTAATGAATTTTAAGCTTATTAAGTATGCGTACTGTATAGCAAATTATGCTGTAACAAACTGGCTCCCAGATACATTTCAGAAATTATTTAGCGTTACTTGGAATTTTGTCAATACCGTTAGACTTCAGCGATGCCAAGAAATTCATCTGACGGTGAATTTATCATTATACAGTAAGTTATGGTAAACTTATTATGTGACAGGGCTGAAAAATACATCCATAGTAGGTTTAAAACATGGTCCATATTTTATTGTTTAAAACATGGTTCAATGCTTTAAAATGGCGCACACACTCATAGACTATAGGCAATTAGCCTAATCTGCATGTCTTTGGATTGTAGGGGGGGAATATAACGGAATAGCAGAACCATGTACACAAACCTAAGGTAGGAATCAAACACGGACCATGGAGGTGGAGGGCGACCTACTATAAATATTTAAAAATATGAACGCAGGATTCGAAAAGAGTTCGATGCTAAAACCTGTTTACATTAAAAATGTTTGGAAGATGTGAAAATTAATTCTAAAGTGTTAAATACTGCATAAGTGTATATAAAATTGAATAGTTTTGTATCTGCAAAACCTTTGATATCTTACAAAGATCTCTCCTCATATGACTTACTAGAGGTTACCCATGGCTCTGCCGGTGTACATGAGCTTTACATTACCGCCCACCGGCCATGCAGACTTTCAGTTTAATATACTCAGCAAAAAAAGAAACGTCCTCTGACTTTCAACTGTTTTTACTTTCAGTAAACTTAATGTGTAAAT
>JAQQZT010000016.1:13542294-13559233 GCA_030068275.1 Clarias platycephalus | reverse complement strand
ATCGAGCCTGCCCGGGAATCGAACCCGGACCCTGGAGGTGCAAGGCGACAGTGCTAACCACTACACCACCGTGCCGCATAAATAGTAATAGTTATCTAAATCATCATTGGTGTTACCAGGAAGAGAAGTAACACCAATTATTAAATTGGTAAATAATAAAAACTATTATTATTATTATTATTGATATTAAAGAAATTCTAGGTGTAAAAGAAGAGATATTTTAGGAGATTTTGTACCCAAATTCCCCCCTGTGCTGTAGAATGACCCAAATACAATATAGATTGGAGTTGTCTCTCATCCTGTAAGCTGTAAGGTGTTTTATTTTAGAACGCCATCATTGGATTTATATTCCTTTG
Organism: Clarias platycephalus; assembly: GCA_030068275.1. Lineage (NCBI taxonomy): Eukaryota > Metazoa > Chordata > Actinopteri > Siluriformes > Clariidae > Clarias > Clarias platycephalus. The sequence continues at coordinate 13,558,877 of JAQQZT010000016.1, read as the reverse complement.
TCATAAAATAAATAAAATCCTAGTAAGTAATAAATAATTATTTACATTTTCATATTTGACATTTTCAAAATAATAGCTACATTTCAACTTCTTTAAAGAAATTAAAAATCATATTAAAATGATTTTATCATTATATTTAACCTGATATTGTACTGGAATTTTTTTTTAAATGTTGGTATTTTGTGCCTAGAGTATCATAAAAAAAAAATCAGGCATAAGAATAACAACAACAACAACAATAATAATAATAATAATAATTATTATTATTATTATTATTATTATTATTTTAAACATTCAGAAGCCTAAGAAATTTCCAAGTTTTAGTAGTTGCATGTACTAGTTTTTATTATAAATAAATCAGCTTCCACCTATAAAGGTTTTGGTTTACAGGAATGTCATATGTACATACAAAGAGAGAGCTTTCTTCCTCATTACTATTTTGTGCTTGATGCTGAGTGCAGTTGCGACCACAGGCCGCTGGAGAGCGCCATTGCTTGCAGTCCTGAATCCTTTTTGGGGCGCATATTATGCTTTTCATTTAAAGGATAATATGACATTTTCATATAGTTTGTTTTGACTTTAAATATCCTAAGAAAATACAGCACATTAAAAAAAATTAAGCTTGCAGACTGGATGTATGAATAAATAAGCATGTATTTACATACAAATTGCCTCTTTAAACAGTTTAGAAGATAACATAACTCGATGTAATGATTTGTAAAAGCTTCTGATTTGCTACAATTGATCTGAGTTAATTTGAAGTGCACCTGTATCTGTACAGCAGCTTACCCTTCTAGGCAGAGTCTTTTTGCTTCGCATATCATGGGAAAATCCAAACAATTCCAGAAGACCACAGAAAAAAAAATGTGGACCTATACAAATCTGTTTTCTTCCTTGGAAGCTTCCAAACTTCCAAATAACTGAAGGTGCTACAATATTATGTATAAACAGTTGTATGGGGGAAAAAAAAAATAATTCTGGGACTACACAGACACTGTCACTTTCAAGACAATGACACAGATTAACTCTCATAGATGAGCAAACTTAGGTCTGAAATGTTTGATGGGAACTCAAGAAAGCAACAAAGGACCTGGTAAAATAAGTGGTAAGCACTGTTGCCTTGCACCTCCAGGGTCTGAGTTCGACTCCTGCCTCTGTGTGTATGGAGTTTGCATGTTCTCCCTGTGCTTGGTGGGCTCCTCTGGGTGCTCCTGTTTCCTCCCAAAGACATGTAGATTAGGCTAACCGGTGCTCCCAAATTGCCTGTAGTGTGTGTATGCAGATAGATATTTTATTTATCCCAAAGGAAATGTCTGTGCACTGTGATGGATTGTCCAGGGTGCACCCCGCCTCATGCCCTGGCTCCAGCCAGGCCCCTTGACACTTTATACAGGATAAAGTTATATAGATGATGAATGAGTGAATAAATCAACCTTAAAGAGATCCTACATCATCACTGTCTGAAAGTCTATTGCACAAGATAGAAGCCCCTACAAGAGAACTGGCATAAAATATCCATATTCGAAGTTTGCAGGTGATCACCAGTCTCTTGGAGGAGTGTTCTCTGTTTAGATAAAACAAAAGTAATGGTCAGTGCTATGTATGAAGTAAAAAGGGTAAGAATGGTTTGTGGGAGAACATTGTCACAACTATGAAGCATGGTGGTGACTGCACTATGTTTAGAGGTGTTTTGCTGGGCGAAAAAAAAAAAAAAAAAGGATTTGAGAAAACATGTCCCATTAGGATGAAGGATAATTAAGTAAGTTGCAACAGGAGAATGAACATAAGTATAAACATAACATAACAACATAAACATTACATAAAATCTCATTCAGTGCACAGAGACATGGATATGCTCAGTTTATTCAAAAAAGAGGTGTAACTGTACTGTACATACCCTTATACTTTGTTCAAGTACACTTTGCTTGTGATGCAACACTTGTGCTTTGTAGGTAAGAGTCTACCAGCCTAGCATATCTTGATGTTGGAATTTTATCATATTCTTCCTTGCAAAAATGCTCCATCTATCAAATGGTGAGGGAATCTTCTGTGCATGTCAAGTCATTTTGCAGGTTCTTAATAGGATTTAGATCTGGGCTCTGAATGGACTATTGTTGTTTGAAATCAACACAGGGTCACAAATATATATACAGCTAATAAAAATTATTACAGTAAGTCAGTGGTGCTAAAACTCCCAAAGGGTCATTTGTCAAGCTCAAGTCATCTCTACGTTCTTTTTAAGTGATCATGATAACTGCAACTTGTATATTCTCTGTGATAACATAAAAACATTTTGTTTGATAGCACTAGTTAGATTGACAAACACACAGTACTGCAGGGAAAGTCCAAGGAGCTTAGTGCAGCTCTAAAAATGAAGATGGCAGATATACAAAAGTCAGGAATGTCTCTTAGACATGCAGATTCCAAGATCTGTTCGAACAATTGTAAAAGTACTGTATAGCCTCTGCTGGGAGGAACTGGTCAGGAAAACCCAGAAACTACCATTGTACAGGATTGCCATGACCTGGAAGCTGTTGGAACACCATTAACACTGCTGGCATTTAACTGACTTTTACATCACCATGGTGTGTAAGGCTGGTGTCCAACAGTGTTCATTTCATCAAGGAAAATAACGACCAAAAATATTCATTAACAAACTAAGACTAAAACGAAACAAAAAAGTAATCATTTAAATTTTTTTAGATTTTCCATCAACGGATAAAAACTGAACAGTAATGTGAATGGTCTAAAGTGCATGTTTTTTTTTCTTTTGTGCAACCTTGAAGTTCAACTAAACTTTGCAGCTGAGAAAAAAAATTACAAACTATCATGCTTCGGTGCTGGTTTACAGCAGACTAACTTTATGCTTTTGTAGCCTCAAACCTATTGAATTTGTGGACCATGCTTGGACCATGCTGGCATCACCTGTCTCACTCCGCCTGCAGTACGGTCCCAACAACCTGGTACACCTGACTGTTGGGACCTTACTCATATGGCCTGGCCAGGCACAGTCTAAAATAACCACATCCTGCTGTAGGCAACCATTAACCTCCTGGAGAAGTAGTAAGGATTGGGTGCATTGTGGATTGGAAAGCAGGCAAAGAAGGGGCCTTAGTCGACTGATCCTTGGCAACCAAAATTGGCTTAAAAACATGGAACATGAACTCTCTAGTGGAAAAGGAGCTAGAGCTAGTGAAGAGATACCAACTGAATATAGTCAGGGTTACCCCAATGCACAGCATGGCTTCTTGAACCAAACTCATGTTCCTGAGATATGGAACAGGAATGTATGATGTACATAAATGTACAGTCAGGTCCATACATTCTGAAACAAAGATAAGCTTATTGGTCAGCTTATTGGCCCCTATGCTCACCACACTGAATTTAAAATGAACTATGTAAGCAAAGTCAAGATTTACAGCTTTAATTCAAGGGTTTGAACCTCCACTGCCTGACTATGAAAACTCAACAGTTCTATATCTTTGCTGTAAATATGCTGAGACAGCAACAGGCCGAAAAGACCATAGAGGACAACAAGAGCAAAACACAAAATCCTTTCCATGGTCAGAAGCTTACCAGATTCTTTGGAGTGATCAAACCAAAATTGACATCTACCAGAGTAATGTGTAGAGAACTGTATAGAGGAAGAAAGGAATAGCTTTATATTGCAGATGGATACTCAAGATAAATAAATGGGATATTCTTCAAGTCAGTCACCCACTCTGAACCCAATGGAGTCCAGTCTAGTCTTCTTACTAGACTGAGGGCAGAAAGACCCACAAACAAACAGCAGATGAAGGCAGCTGCAGTACGGTCTTGATTTCACTCAGATCTTGAGTGTTTCATTTCAGATTTAATGTCAACTTATCTTTGTTGCATAACAACAAAAGGTTGTTAGTGACTGTTGTGGCATTAATCCCAAAACTCATTAGTGGACATTGGGGTAAGATCAGGTATGGTAGGAGTCCATGGAGAATTATTTTAGTTTGACCTCAAAGATATTTAGGGAAACTGTAAGGCAACTCAGTACGAAGAAGCAGAGCCTGGGTCTTGCTGTTTAAAGTAAGAGAGGGAGAACTGATCACCTTAATTGGGGACAGAGTCAGGTGATAGAAGGAGTATTTTGAGGTTCTCCTGAACCCTACTGACTCATTCGGTTGAAGAATTAAAATAAAAATTTCCCTGGGAATGTCTATGCCAGGAGACTAGAGAGGAGGGCGCAAATTTTGGTTGAACCTCTTCTTCAGGATGAGCAATGTGGATTCCAGCCAGGGTTGGTCTTCGTCATCAAAACTGTTCAGAATTTTCATGGACATAATTTCTAGGCACAGACAGGGGTGCATGATTGCACTTTGCTCATTTGTAGATGATGTGGTCCTATTGGCTTCATCAAATAGTGATCTCTAGCATGCTTTTGGGGGGGGGGGGGTTATAACTTAGTATCAATCATCTAGGACATTGTTTCCAGACAGAAAGGGTGCATTGTTACTTTCAGGTTGGTGATGAGATACTTGACCCCTCTGCTTGAGGCAGTGTCTCTGGATCTTGTTCATTAGTAAAGGTAGAGCTGAGAGAGAGATTGATAGATGGATCAATCTAATTTTCAAAGATTCTGAGATACTGAATTTTGGGTTAAATTAAAAGAAATAAACACTTGAAATATATTCGTTTGTGTGTAATGAATCTAGATACGAGTTTCACTTTTTGAATTAAGTTACTGAAATAAATCAACTTTTTGATAATATTCAAATTTTTTGAGATGCACCTGTATTACTTAATTGAAGCCCTCACAAATTATATACAGTATGTGACACTGAATTCTCACACCCAATCATAATGCAGAGGCAGATTTGCTGGAAAAAGATGAGAAACGCATGAAAAACCAAAACCTGCTCAAGTTATGCTCACTGAAAAAATAAGTCATTTTCATTTTAAAACCATGTAAGAAAACAATTAGGTAATCTTTTAAACTTTATACATTATACAATTATACAAACATTTCCTTTTAATGTACATTATAAACATTCAAACTTAAACTTTTTTTTAAACTAAATACTATGTTGCTGGTACTTACAGACAACAGTTAACAAAACTTTTCAGCTACTTTTTAATGCACCCTTTTAAAATGCAGTTTCACATCCAGTGGAATAGATTCATTTTCGAACAGAAAAGCATGTCAATGTAGACAAACTCATTTATTACTGATAAAATATTGTATTCTAGCTAGCAACATGCTTATTTTGCATACTGTAGGTTGGTTCATGTGCTTTTGTAACCACTAACCTAGAGATAAAACGGATGCGAGTTAAAACGCAGTCATGTAATCTTCATAAAGAGGAAAACGAATGAAAAAACAAAAACTTATAATCAGTTCTTGGTTCAAAACTTCTGCTGTGGTGAATGATCCAGCTCTTTTATTTTTTCAGATTGGAAAAAATTTATTGTTTCTACGTGTCTAGAAACTCTTGTCACTTTTTACCCGGATATACTACCAAGGATGAAATGTATATTTTAATGTCCCTAAAGTGTCTCAGTAAGCTGAGAAATGACTCCACCTTTTCCTTTCGATTTAGCCCAAATACCTGTTTTACAACTGCTAACATTACGATCCCATGACTTGCAGACTTTGAGGATGAACCCGTTGTAGGGCCTTAGCATAATTTTAATTGTAGAAGGAGCCCTCGGTTGGATTCACGGTAATAGAAGTACAGACATTTGCTGAGAGATGCATAATGCAGAATTCCCCCAACCCCTCCATAACCAGACTGCTTTGAGCTACAGTAATCTAGGGAACCACATACGACTGGTTTCATGAACATGACTGTCATTTCCCAGTCATTAGATCTCAACCTAGTAGAACACTTTTAGGACGTGGTAGAACAGGTGGTAGAACAAGTGGTTTGCAGCATGAGAATGAAGATGAAATTGTGTACAAAATGCATGATGCAATCACGTAAAGGTTTTAAAATATATATATCTTTAAAAAAAAAAAAAAAGCATATCTTAAATAATGGAAATAAACTTTCAAAATGTTTCCCTTCAGGAATTTGGAGAAAGTATAAAGATTTAGCACCATGTTTTCACTCACTCATCATCTATACGGGGTCTGGAGACTAACCCATGAGATTTAGGGCACGAGGCGGGGTACACCCGTCTGGACAGAGGTGTCAATCCATCGCAGGGTACGCACACTCATTTGCATACTGCAGGAAATTTGAGAACACCAGTTAGTGTAATCTGCATGTCTTTGGACTGTGGGAGGAAACCGGAGTACCCAGAGGAAACCCATCAAGAACAGGGAGAACATGCAAACTCCATGCACACAAACCCAGGGAGGGAATCGAACCCGGACCCTAGAGGTGTGAGGTGGCAGTGCTATCCACTAAGCTGATATTCATGTTTGTGACCATGCAGTAATTGTTACTCAAAATTTGTACGAGAGAAACCAGCAGCACATGTAACACGATTAAATAACCTTCACATGTAAACAATTCCACAGTGAAGTTAACATATTTTATTTCTTTAAATTCCATTCATGCATATCTGGGGGGCAGAGGGTTGTACTGACAATCCTAATGACACTTTACATGGAGTTATGTTACAGCACTAAACCGATACAAGGAGTAGCTGTGTCATTTTGTTGGACAGCAAAAGTAATAAACCGTGCAATAACAAAGGAAAAAAGGAAGGAAAAAAAAAATACGAGAAATGACCGACGAAACAAACAGAAAACAAAGATTAAAATACATAAACATTAACACAATGTTCAACCATAGTACAGGTAAAAGGTAGTGTCACACAAAAAGCCAACGCACATATATACAATATAGATATATACATATTGTATCACCCTTGGATTGGACAATAACAAAATACTCTGTATGCTTCTCGATTTTTCTTTTGAAGGTGAAACCCCGAGCCCTTGCCTCAACACCCCTCCCCCCACCCCTCCCCCCCCAGAGGAAAAAAAAAAAAAAAAGACAATTGAAAAGACATATATTTACAACAAGCACAACACCACACCAACAATTAATAAAATAGGCCTCAAATACCATATGTTGTTGGCAGTTTTCTCCCTTAAGTGTAACTAAGCTTCTCGTTCAGTCCCCGTTTATATAATAATCTCTCTGGCAGGTGCATTTCCACTTAAAATGAAAATTTTTCTTTACACAACTTTCACACAACACTCGCATAAAAAGGGAGCAACTATTTCATAAGTACTACTACATTAGTTGTATTCATACACCCCGTCGGCCCGGCTCGGCTCTCAGGCTCTCTTTTCACTTCAATTTCCTCGCTGCCTTTAAAAATGTAGCTTTAAGTCTTTAAGCCATAAATTATATAACCATGTCTATGATTTTTTTTTTTTTTTTTTCCATATACAGCATCACAGTACCTATAGCATTGTTCCAAACAGTCTGTTTAACGGGCAGCATATCAGGACAATATACCCAAAACGTGGTGCCGAATGAAAACGGTTTGAGAGCAAAAGGTCTACACCGGATGTCCACTCACAGCATAACATGAACGACGGCTGCAGTTGTGCTTCCAAAATCTGATTATTTTTCAAAGTGCACAAAAGACGAGTCAGCGGTTAAAAGCACTTTCTAGGCTTCATAAAAATGGGGGCACGGAAAGGGGGAACGGTTACAAAACGTAGCCTAAGGTAGAAAAAAACTAAACAAAAAGTTGGCAAGATGAGCTGTGACAAGAAAAACGATTAAACATGGACAGTGGACACTGTTTTAAACATTGAGGGGAAACAAAAAAAAAATGCATGTACTCTGATAGCACAAACTGTAATGACAAATGCACAGTGAATGGTTCTGGATGATCCATTGTTAAAGACAAGTAAATATAAATGTATTTAATAAGGTTTTGCAAAACAACGTTACAAAACAATAAGGTGACATCGACTAGTATGAACTTGGTGTTAACTAAATCCGCTTTCATACCGAAAACCTCTCAGATAACCAGCAGGTCCAAGTTATACAGCTTACAGACAGTATTTTAACCAGAATGCACATTTCATTGCCTTAAAAATCCTGTTACACAGAATTTAAAAAAACAAACAAACAAACAAACAAAATCTACGGATTTAATGAAATTATTAAATATACATGTATATCTTGAGCTTGCTTACTGTCTGCAACTTCTTTCTACTAACACACATCCTCAGAATCTGCTGGTGGTTCACCCAAGTGATGCATGCTGGACTGTGCTATCATTCATTTGGCAATCCATGACTCCTCGTTTTAAAATTTACATTTTTTCTATTCTTCTTTTTTTTTTGACTGGCTTCTCCTTCTGTTGTTGCTTCACAATGTTAATGTTTTACTCAAAAAAAAAAAAAAAAAAAGTATTAGCTGTTCATATATTAAGCTATCTTTAATAATTACCAAGAAAATATACTTGCTTTGGGTCCAAGTATAAACCCTTAACTAACTAATTGGCATAATATTCCCACATAAAAGTGCATAAGTCAAATGATCATCAGTATGTAAGCAAATACACATTATGAGGTCTTTTTAAAAAAAAAAAAAAAAAGAAAGAAAAGAAAAGAAAAAAAAAAAAAAAAAAGAAAAAAGGATTATCGGGACAGTGTGTGGTCTCTACTGTGGCATCCTCAGATGCAGTGTTTAATCAGCCTCATTCATACATAAAAGCACAGAAGCAGGCTAACGTGTGTGAAAATATTCCAGCTCAGTATGGTACTGGGCATCATGCGGGGCGGGTCGGGGGGTTTTGTAAAGTTTTGGTGAATAAAGAATGCAGAGCATTTGTGGGCCTTGAATACCATTTTGTTTCATATAAATACATTCATATATATGTGTGTGTGTGTGTGTGTGTGTGTGTAAAAAGACAGGGTTTCGTAAGTCGTTCCATCACTACAACTAAGTGTAAGTGGAATAAAAGCAACAATTATCTGCAGATCCTGTAATACTGAAATACAAAACATGATTGTCTATAGATCATAACCACGATATCGTCAACATATCAAATACTAATGTGTAATCATACACTCATTCATATTAATTAATTTAATAAAGGGGTTAAAAAAAAACAAAAAAAAAACTGTTAGCTTGGACGGGGTCAAATTCATAGAGCAGCGGTGTTAGGTGTCAGGATAGGTGGCACATCGATCCCACTAATCCACTACATCACTACTGACATCAATGATATCGGTGATGCTTCTGTCACAAATCACCGTTTTCATGGCTGCTCAATAGACACTAGAGTTAATAAGCAAAGTGCTCGCTATTTATACCGACAACCCAGATCCGTTTTACTCTATTAATTAATTCTTTCCCCCCCTCACCTTCAACATTGTGCTCACTGGTAGAAATGATTATGATCATACTCGATAGGGGTGGAACGGTACGCGTATCTGTACTGTTCAGTACAGCATGTTTGGTTTGTTTGCGCCTCATGATCCGACTGAATTTAGATTTTCTCCATTAATCCGATTAACGGAGATGAATGGAACAGTTAGCACTTATTTTATAGCAAAAGATTTAAACATCACTTCGGAGAGCAGAATTTTGTAATTTCCAACGTCTGTGTGTTTGACAGACAAAGTGGGAATATGGATGTACATGGACATGTAATTTAGATGTGCAACCCCACAGGGCCTCAGCGGGTGTGCTGTGGTGTCTGACACCAGGATGTTGGCAGGGGATCCTTTGAGTGCTGAGGGTTCTGGGGCCTCCAGAATCGTTTGTCCGGGGCATTTCATGGGTGCGCATTCGGACTGTGATCTGGGGAATTTGGAGGCCGCCGGGTTGGTGACCTTCGGCTCTTTGTGTAGTCAGTTTGTTCCGAAAAAAAATCTGTATATTGATTAAAGCTACGCGATACTTCAATATACTGTACAGTATAATTCATTTAATTTTCATACTTTCTATTTAGTTTTTCTGACGCTGTGTTCAGCCTTGTTCATTTGACGTCACTTCGCTAACAGAGTTGAGAAGAATACCCCAAAAGTTGCGCTGGTAGTTTAAATCGAGACAACTTTTGTACAAAAGTAGCAAATAATGTTAAAAAAAAAAAAATCATTTAAATGTCCCTTATTTAAAAGAACATTTGCGTGCGCGCCTTTTTGTGCCTTTTTTTGGTCACTTCTCTGTACAGAAACCATAATGAACCGTGACTTCAAACTCAAACATGCCGTTTGCGTACCGTTATACCCCTAACGGCCCTAATTAACAACATTAATTAACCTGACAGTTGCTCATGGCAAAACTGCAATACTTTAAAATAATTCAGTTAGAAAGATAGTTCTTAGAGTATTTTAGCTTTTCCTCCCGTCCCTTCCTATCTATGGACTAAGTCAATATTCATCATTCATTCAGAGACTTTTTTAAATAAGGGTCCCAAAATGGCTTCCTCATGTATGGCAGCCAAATATAGAAGGCAATGTCTTCTTTTTCTTTGTCCCCGAAACAGCTCTGCAATGTCATCTCTCTAAACTACAATATACCTCCCAACATTCTTGCTCCAAAACCATTACAAGTCCTCGGCACAAGTCCTTGTTGGAGCAGCGAAACAGCAAGGTGACCGTGTAAATGTATAAAACCTAGAGGACTAGCATGCGTCACTAAGCAAATGTCGTGACATGACTTCTACCCCTTTGTTTTAGGCAGCATGTGTCTCTGCTTTATTTGGTGATTTTAAAGTATCTGTGCCTCCCCCCCCCCCTCCCCCCTCCCAGAGCAAACGTTTCTCCTAAAAGGAAATAGACGAAATCTGGAGTAGGCCTTAAACACGACCAGCCAGAGCTCAACAGGAAATGGCGAGAATCCAACGAGGAAAACCAACTGTACATGCAGATATGAACGTGATGGTGGAAGAGAAATGAACAGGGGATTTTAAAAAGTGAGGTCGGAATCAATGTCAGTTCCAGATGCACCATTTCACACTGTTAGAAAAATGAAATAAATCAGTGACAGGAGTATGATAACATCATAGACAACAAAGATACACAACTACAAATACTGCAGGTAATGGAGTCAACTTTACATACATCTTATGAGCTATACCGATCAATAAAAAAAAATTTAAAAAAAAGAAAGAAAGAAAGAAAGAAAAAGACCATGGATAATCATTCGCTAGCACAGAAAAATGATTCGGATGTTTGGCGACGTTTTTTTGACGTTACGGTAAAGGCTCATGTGATATGTGAAGCACCGAATTACGCGGAGACCGAGAGAAACAGCGGCGCTATGCAGACAAAGTGAGCTGAGAACCTTTCTGTCTGAAGTGGCCTGCATTTTCAGAGGGGATACCACATCACGAATGAGAGCCGAAAGGCAGCGAAGGCCTTCACCAGGAGACATGAGGGAGTAGAACAAGCCAAACATATCACACAAAATAACTTAAAACAAAACAAACAAACAAACAAAAACAAAAAAATCCCACGCACGTAAGATTAAGGGCAGGGATGAGCTTGTCCTAATAGCTGACTTGCGGAAAAGGGAGCTGGGAGACTGAATAGAGTTTCTGGCGCCACAGAGAACGAGGGATAACGGGGGGGGGGAAAAGGGTGGCTTTACATTTAACATGAACATGAGCTTTGTCCTTTGGACAAGTACAAAATCAATCACTTAAACATTTGTAGGTAAACGTGATTGTCTTCAAAGTAACTTTTTGTTTGTTTTTCATTTCCTAAAACATCAGGACAACAAGAGTCTCTTTCAGCTCATATCAATGACACCTGCACTTTTTTTTTTTTTTGAAGCGCCCTGTTCCAAACTGCTTCCCGCCTTTGGGGCATGCAGATATCTTGGGACTAGCACCCCTCTATCTCGCACACATACACACTCTTTTTCTTCTTCCAAGCGACTTATTTTGCCTGCACGGTCCCTTCTCGTACAGGGACGGCGCTAGACAATAGAGTCCCAATCGAAGTCGTCTTGGATGTCGTCAGCAGGCATGCGGCGCATCGGGAAGTTTCCGGTCGGCATCATGTGCTGCTGATTCATCTGTGCATGATGACCTAGAGATCACACAAACCCACATGAGCCTCATTATACACAACATGCAACCTATGACGGGCAATATCATAGACACTACATTAGTTTTTAACACCAGCACAATCTGTATCCTAGGCATTATAAACTTTACTAAGGTTTGTATCAAGAGGAAATGGTTGTATAAGTCAGTGGAGAGTCACTAACCCGTCATGGTGTTGCCTGTACTGTTCATGGGGGGCATGTGGGGATAACCTGGAGGACCCATCATGGAGGTCATGCTCTGTCTTGTGTCCATGTACATATTTCCTGCAAAATAGAAATAAATATCATCAACCTACAAAGAGAATCGGAAATGTCCTGCAACATGGCTACAATTTCAGCCCTGACTAGGCTTTGATAGGACACAGAGTCATGAAAAATCTGACAGTGCCATGATAACAGCCATGTCTTTATATACGAATATATATTTTTAAAATCATACCATTCTTTAAGAATATCATCTAAATTAGTACAATATGGATAGAGCTGCACAGAAAAAAGCAAAAAAAAAAAAAAAAAACCCTTTTATTTTATTTTGGAAAAATGGCATCAAGTATTTTGAGAGTATTTTGAAAAACATCTCTTCATTACATCCATCTGTATTTCTTTGTCACAGTTTTAATAAATTGATAAATTTAAAACGTTTAAAATAAACGTATACTTAAATAAACTTAAATTAAAGTACGCTAACCCTAGCTAAAACGAGTCAGAAACAAATGTCTCTGGACAGCTTCTTTGAAAAAGAGAAAAGATCCAATAATGAAACCGGAAAAAAAAAAGACTCCAAGACAGACGATATTTCAAAGAAATTAAAAAGTAAATACTTAAATTACAGGTTTATCCTGCCAGGTGATTCGCATGCCTTAAGCCTGCTCTGTATAGTTTGTGGTGACTGTCTTCCCAATGAAGACATGAAGCCATAAAAACTGCTTTTTATATAGAGTACCCCATATTAAAAGACAAGCTTTTTTGGGGGGGGGGGAAAACAAAAACAAAACATGAACACAAAGGACTGAAGCAGTTATTGAAGGCCATCACATCAGCAAATGTGACTGAACTAAGAACATCATGCTTGATAAGTGATAAGTCTAAGATTCCTTTGACTATGAGCGTTGCATTGATACTGCCTGGGTTTGATTCCCGGCCAGGCTCAATTCCCATCTGTGTGTGCTTGGAGTTTGCATGTTTTCTCCCCGTGCTTGGTGAGTTTCCTCATGGTACTCCGGTTTCCTCCCACAGTTCAAAGACATGTAGGTTAGGTTGATTGGTCGTTCCTAAATTGCCCTTAGTGTGTGAATGAGTGTTTGTATGTGTGTACACCATGGACTGGCACCCTGTCCATGGTGTACCCCTGCCTCATGCCCTAAGGCCTCCTGGGATAGACTCCAGGCCCCCGCGACCCTGAATACACGATAAAGTGGTATAGAAGATGAGCGAGTGAATGATGCTGCCTGCTGCTAAAGACAGTTAGTTGTGAACTTTTAGTAGAGGCAGCAGTCTAAAAACGTAGTACAGGTTCCTCTTCCTTCTCTTACACACAGAAGTTACATGGCTTTTTCTACAGGTAGATCGCTGGCCAGAGTTTGACGCATGAGAACTGCTCCAGAAATTTATTTCAGATCAAAAGGCCCTGCTGAACGGGTAACAAAACTCGCCTACTTGTGCGACATATTCAACCCACTCAACGACCTTAATCTGTCATGTCCGGGGAAACTTTATTCAAGTTCGCAGATAAAGCGGCTACATTCAAAGCCAAACTTGGCGCACAGCAAGGGAACACGGGGATATTTGCCGTTTCAAACATTAGCAGGGATTTTGGAAGAGACTAAGCCTTGGTCTTAAATTTTCCAGCTAGTGCACAATCAATAATCTTTGCTTTTAAAACAGTTTGAGCATTACGTCCCAGCTACAAAAAGCTGACGAACTGGAAAGGAATGGATCGGCGACCCATTTGTGGCTATGCCAGGTGAATCAACCATGTCCGTGCTGGAAGATCATCAACCGGCTGAGACTGCAAATGAGGCTGGCTTTAATGGTATGCTTGAGACAACTTCAACTCTGGATTAAAATCCAAGGCGGAACATCCTGAGATCACCAGGAAAGCAATAAAAACCCTGCTTCCATTTCAAACACCCGAGCTTTGTCAAGTGGGCTTTTCTTCTCTTCAGTGGCAGCAAGCAAATTAAAATTATGGAGTAGGCCGGACATACAGTAAGGAATACACTAGCGATGTAATTTTCTCCCATATCATTGTATACTGTATGTATAACTAGTCTCCGGTGCTAAAAAGGTTGGAGACCACTACACTAGAGGAATGTTAAGCTTCATGTGATTTACTTTATTGCAAACAACCTCCTTGCATGGAGCCACCGATGTATTGTGATGTAAAGTGTTTCTATAGTATACAGACCTTTACTGTTTTCACTGTAAAATGTGCTAGATAATGCAGCTTTATCAGACAATTTTCCATCATAACAAAAGTTTTTGTTGTTGTTTTTTGGTCTTTGCAGCTTTATCTGTATTGTACTAATTTAGATAATATTCCTTAAAAATTGAGGAATTTAGGCACCGCAGGACAAATTATAGTTACACATATACAAGCTAAGTACTTCACTGTAAATGTAATGAATCAGTCTTTCGCATTAAATTAGTATTTAATGTATGTTAAGAAAAAAAAAAATCAAACCTTTAAATAAGTTTAATTCATTAAAACCTCAACATTAGGTGAGAAGATTAATAATGAATGGCTTTCTGAAGGTTTAGTTCTGCGTTTGCACTGAAAATCACCAAAACAAAGCAATAAAGGTTGTGTATAATATATTGAATAATAACCATCATCCTAATTGTAGATGGGAAAAGACAAAGAAGAGTTTGTGTGCGTGTTTGTGTCTCTGTGAGAAAGAGAGAGAGAAGGAATGTGTGCATGTTCTTTTGTTTACGCAAGGGAAGGAGAGCATGCATGTGTGGATGCACACTCTGCACTAGAGCTCACACGTCTGAGCATTTGCACTGAACTTATAAAAAATTTATTGGCGTGAGGCAAGTGAGATGCATGGCCACATCCCCTGGTAAGTGAAACAAGGAAAACAATAGGGAACTGAAACATGGCAAGGATGTTAACAGACTAGCACATGGAGAACAGCAAGCACTAGAAACTATAAAATTATTTCCATAACTGAGTAAAAAGTGCAGTAAACATTTTACAGCTTCAAATTCCTCAGCACAATAAGACCTTAAGAGAAATAATAACAAGCGGCTAGCTATCTTTTCCTGCCACTGGGAAACCTTGAACTGATTTAGTTCGTCACGAGGGTGAGAACTATGTGGCTTGGAGCTTTGAAACATCTGTGCGAACGAGAGCCGCCGATGCAGCCTTTGAAGGAGTGAAGTGTTTGGCGCTGATGAATGACAATGCCTTTAACCTTTAGTGCATTAGTGTAATGCGTTTGGTTTGTTTTTTTTGTTTCTGTTTACGTGCATTTTGTATGTTGATCCATTCATGAATTCACTTCCTGAAGAAGTTAAGTTCGCTTCATGAATCACAGACATCGACAGTCTCTGTTTTGCTTTACCGTTAAAGGTGAAAGTAAAACGTAAATGGAAGGGAGAGAAAAAGACAAAAATGTGCTACGCTACTCATTAGCGTTGGCTGTTTTTATGCCATTGAAAGATTTGAGCATTTCTATCATTACGATCTCAGATGAGAGAAAAGTATGCCTCCTCTTTTCAATCAGATCAGAAATGGCAATCAGCTCGAGAGTGTCAGAGCGTCTCTCTCTCCTTTACAGCCCATCATTTTTGCCTGTAAGATGCAGAGAGACCGAGCAAAAGGAGGGTAAAGACTTTTTGATGGCTTGCTTTATTGGCGTGTCTTACTGGTTAGAGTAAAATGACTTTAATACAGGTGCACCTCCTATCTGCGTAAACATGGTACCTACTGTGATTATGTGTTGCAGTTCTATTTAAGAATAATAATTTTAAAAAAAGTCCCTCAGCCTGAGATTATCAAAACTCAAGGGAAACTTCTCGGCAATAAATCTAAAGCCCCGTACAAGTACAGGGTCTAAATTTGAATCCTGGCAGAGACTTCAAGATAGCAAAACTGGTTGCGCTCTCTCGGTGGGAGGGATGGAGAACGCTCTGTTCCGTTAATGACAGTAAACAATCGTGGTCCTTGGAAGAGGAAAGATAACACTTTCCTGATGGTGCTTTCCTCTTCCCTGTTCATGGGCAGCAGTTAACAAAGTGGACTTCATGGGAATAATTTTTTAAAAAGGAGCACGTCAGCCTTCACACTCCCTGATTGGCAGCGGTCATGTGATGGAGGAGGAGCTGCCTGGTGACAGCAAATTGGTAATTAAGGAGAAGGTGTGAAGGGGGAAAACCCCCTTTTGGGTCTAGAGAGCTACAGTCAGAGGTGGAAAGAGTAATAGAATTTTGTACTTAAGTAAAAGTACTGTTACTTTAGTGAACTTTTACTGAAGTACAAGTAAAATTACCCTTATAAAAATCTACTCAAGTAAAAGTAAAAAGTAGCTCATTAAAAATTTACTCAGAGTAAAAGTTACTGAG
>JAQQZT010000016.1:13519360-13531146 GCA_030068275.1 Clarias platycephalus | reverse complement strand
TAGGGTTAGATGGAGGCAGATGATTCGCTGTGGCGACCCCTGAAAGGGAACAGCCGAAAGACAAAGAAGAAGAAGTATATACAGTATATAGGGGGTTGATAAGTTCTGCACTTCAGATAGTAATCCCGATTATCATTCGAAAAGCTTTACTCCAAACGTGTGTTTGCTTGGGCGGGGGATAACGGAGAGTAAATAAGGCACTAGAGAAATGAAATGTAAATGAACGTAATGAGATCCTGGGAGAATAACTCTACATTAAGCTTCTTTGTGTACGAAAAAGAATGAATAGAATTGCCATGATAGCTGATGCTGCTGCAGCATCTCTCGCCCAGACTTAAAAACCCACTCGACAAAGCTCAGACGTCTTTTACAGCAAACAAAACAGACTGGGCACTGTGTACTACACGAGTCTACTCTTTTTTTTTTTTTTGGGTCACTGGCAGGTTGTCAAAATAGCTAAATCAGTTTGCAACCACTGTACCAGCCAGAGCACAGCTGTTTTCTGTTAGGTTCCTTTCAGCATCAGGAATATGGCAACAGAAAGGATTTTAAGTGTTTTGGCTGGATTAGAAGAACACGGAGAGAGGGAGAGAGGGAGAGAGAGAGAGAGAGAGAGAGAGAGAGAGCAACCAATAAGGAAAAAAAAAATCACTTCATAGTCACTCACAGAGAAGTCATTCAGCCAGAATGAATGTCTCCCAATCCTATTATTCACCTCGCTTCAAAAGAAATACATAATTGATCCAGTCTGCATCATATGGAGGGGGAGGATTTAATGGCCTTATTTGCATACTACAACCTTCATCCAAATATGTACGGGCCAGGCTCCAGCGTTCATTAGAATAGACTAACCTACAGAGCCCGAGGAGCAAGAGGCACGGACATGCTGCAACCGACCTAATTACAATCAAATCCTGCGTATCACACAAACACACACTGTGTGTACTGTATAGTCAAGTCATAAAGTAAGGTTTGGGTCAGAACGCTGCACCATATGCAGTTTTTATTGCTGCAGTTTGCTAAAGACCAGGACGTCCACTGCTACAGAGCATACAGAAGTCAATCGGTCGAAAAAAATAAATAAATAAAAAGCTGCATGGGGTGAAAAGGGGTGTCTGTCGTTGTGGTGGGGGTGTTATCCACTACAAATATGGAGTGTTTGCCAGTGCAGTGGGAGTGTTGGGCCTATATTTAGCCATGAATTAGAGTCAAAACCCAGTGGTGTCTTTTACATGGGAGGCTAATCTGGAGCATTAGACACAGATTATGAAAGCAAAGAGAAATCCGCCCAGGTGCCTTCGACAATGGCGCAGATCACAGAGAAAGATTCCTGCAGTCTGGGATTTAAATACAGTATTGAAAGAAGGGTTGTCGTTATTTTTTTTGGTGTTTCATTTGGTGTTTCATCTGTATGATTTCTTCTTTTGTTGGCAGAAATTATGATTTTTTTTTTCCTTCCATTTTGTCTTTGTCTAATAAAAGGTTATTATATTTAAAAAAAGCAAAAATAAGGAACAAATCTCGAGTATCTAAAAAGCAGATGGCAGGCTGGCTGCAAGTTTGTGCTGAGTGACTGACGAGTAGAAGGAGTTGTGCTTTTAATGGCTTGCAAAGGCAGGTGGGAAAACTAGAGAAAAGAGGGAATTCCTGTGGCTTGGCACAAAGTAGTGAGAGAGGTGTGGCCTGGTCTGTTTACAGACCTCTCACTGAGAAATAACCCCTCGAAGGAGCCCCAGCTCCTAGTCGTAACTGTTTTTCCACTTTGTCTCCTGCTTAAATTAGTTTTTATGTGAATCAGAACAAAAACAGCAAGACAAACAAACACTTGCGCATTAACCACCGGGGTTTGCCACATAAATAAAAAGGTAGGCATGCTGAAATAAAAAGCTTGAACCTAAGCTGTGTGATTCAAGTCAAACATTACAAGAGAAGGACAGAACAGTAAAAAAAAATCCTAACTTTCAACAAGAATTAAGAAAGAATGAGAGACATGAAAGAATGCATAAGACAAACTCATATGTTAGACATACTTTAGACATAATTTAACAAGGCTCGGTCAATAAAATTTTCTTCGATCTGAGGTCCTGATGTTATGTTTGTCTTAGGATTCAGATCTCTACATGCGAAGTCATTCTAAGACTATAAAAATTAAGCAAAAATTTCCCTACCATTTCAGTAATATTGTCATTTTTCAATAACTACGTTACAACATGCGGACAGTTTGAACTT
The DNA here is from genome assembly GCA_030068275.1 of Clarias platycephalus. NCBI lineage: Eukaryota > Metazoa > Chordata > Actinopteri > Siluriformes > Clariidae > Clarias > Clarias platycephalus. The sequence goes on along the minus strand of JAQQZT010000016.1, from coordinate 13,528,917 downwards.
TGATGGTCTTGTATATTTCCTTGTATTTGTATGGAACACCAACAAAAATCTTTAACCAATCTTTAGTGAATCTCTCAATTTGGATATTTTACACGCCCTCACCTCGGTCTGCTGCGGATTTGTTGGTGCTGCTTTTTAATACATGTTCCACAGTTTCGGGACATATGAGACAATCTGGTTTTAAACTTTCTGATGGAAGAACAAACATACAATGACCTGTCCGTACATCTTAGAAAGTTCAGCTTTCATAGTCTACTCGACTTTTCTTGAAGTAAGCCATGCTTGTTTTTTAACCATCTCTACATGTTCCTTCCCAAAACGTTACAGTTTCTATGAGTTTTACTGGTTAAGTTGAACAGAATTACACCAATTTGCAGCTGAATTCTTGATTCTGGTTTGCCAGAAGGTGTTGATTGATTTTCATCAGCAGCAGCTCTTACAGTATTACTGGATGTAAATCAAATTATAGGTCGATTTTAATTCCAGCACTTATTTTAAATGTTTTGTTTTCTTTTTATAGAAGTAGCTCATTCAGAGATGTCTGCATAACATGATCTTAACATTTTTAAGATAAATGAATAAAAAAAAAAGTGTTTAATAAGAAAACATTTAAATAATCACTGATATAGTGGTGCTTTCTATAAAAATTTAACTTTTATTTAAAGCTTATGGCAGGGACTTTCTGACAACGGGAAAGCGTTTATGATTGAAGGTTGTGTGGTTTCTTTGTGTGAAGATGTCAAAAAAAAAAAAAAAAGTGATTAGAAGGAACTTTTTTTTTTTCTTGCAGACATCCGACAACATTAAATGCACCTATAAATGAATTAATACAATGTGGTATAACTTTCATAAATAAAACATTGTAATCAATGGCATTGTGGTACAGGAGGAGAGACTAGTTGCTACTCTGCTTTGAGCTGACCACACTGTCAATTAACATTCCTCTATAACTGCATGTGTGTGTGTTGTGCTCGCTATAAGAGTCTATAAGAGTCGCAATGGTTGAAAACTGATTAGAGAGCAACACGAGTGCTTTACCTTGGCATGCAGTTACTGAAGCTGTGTGTGAGCAAGAAGAAGTGGGTACAGAATATATTTGTAAAGAAGAGTGTCTGTGACCGCCTCATCTGTGCTCACATCCACTGTGTGTGTATTGCGCTAGTGGCTACCTTGTTAGTCACAGTGTTGATTGCCAGTGTCGGAGAGGCACTTCCAGAGATGATGCAGTCCATTCCCAGGGAATCAGACTCCAGACTGTAGGGTGTGGAAGCCTGTAGGGGAAAAAAAAAAAGGGGTACATTTTCAACTAAAAAAAAAAAAAGAAGACCAATTTAACATTACCTGGGTGATTCAAATATAGGAAAGAAAGAAAGAAAGAAAGAAAGAAAGAAAGAAAGAAAGAAAGAAAAAGCTATGTGCTCATATGAATTACAAAAGAACAAGACCTTTATTTAGGGCAAAATTGGAATAATTCTCAGAAGAGATGAATACGAGAAACGCTCTTGATAGCTCCTGCTCCTGCTGAAGAAGATAACTCCGGCGTCTCTCAAACTGCTTAATGTAAGAGGATTGAAACAATGCGATTTTCAATTCATGATAAACGCAAACGAGATTTCGCCAAGTCAAATTTTCACGTCAAAGAATTTAAACGAGACACAAGTGCATACAGATGCAGACACGTGACCACACACTCAAACACGAGTGAAAATACAGTCACGTTCTGTACCGCACTATTTCCTTCTCATTCTGTTTCCAAGATTGAGAGAGGGACTATTTACAGGTTTTCACTATTTACAAGAGCAGATGTCTGAGTTTTGAGCAGTGCAGTCTAGATGTCAAGTCAGTGGTTAACTTAGAGAGAGGGAGAGTTCTGTCAGTGTCCCTCGGCTCGGCTCATCGAAGATGATACAAAATGCCTTTAAGGCAGCTTGATCTGCGAGATGTGCTCCAAGGGTAGCCAAGCCATGGTTTATCGCTCATAAATAATGGCAGCAACAATCCCCTTTCTGAGAGATCTGTATTGATCACGGATCAACTATAGTCCGTCATCACTAGGCTTTTAATGAGGGACGAGAACACACATGATTTATGACGCCTAATGAGAAAATCGATGTGAAAAGAAATTCCACAGAATAATCGTTTAATCTCGATCTAGTGTCCGTAATCGCTGGAAACCAAAACTGTGACGAAATGCAAAATCTGATTCATTGCACAGCCCTAATTAGTAGCCCAGATACCTACATAAGCTCCGAACTCATGACTATGTTAACTCTCTATACCTATAAGCAATCAATCAATTATACCTGTAAATTTAAAGAGGATTCAGATTACAGGGTTTGGAATAAATCAAATCAAATTTTATAAAAGTGGCTTATTGGAATATAAAATATTCCTTTTGGACTTTACACTGATATAAAGTTCGCAAAAATTCATATGAACAAATATCTTACCACAGTATAATGAAACAATCTAACTACATCCAAATAAAACCACTGACACGTCAAATTAATAACACTCGTTAAAATGGCACATGTCGAGGGGTGGACTGTACAGTGGAACCGCGGACTGGGAGCGACCCGGTGTGCCAGTGTTCTGCAAGACGAGCAAACAATTTTAATACATTTTGTCTTGATAAATGAGCGAGTCTTGATTTACGAGTACCAAATATCATCGAGTATCAAGTGGCACACATGCGCTTCTTGTTTTGACGCAGTGAGTAACGTGATTACAACTGAGCCAATGGTTTTTCTCTAAAGCATCTTTTATTTTGTTTGTACGTGTGTGTGTGTGTGTGTGTGTGTGTGTGTGTGTGTGTGTGTGTGTGTGTGTGTGTGTGTGCGCGCACTAGTGCGGAGGTATGTGTGCATGCTCGCGAGGAAGTGTGTGTGTGTGTCTTATACAGCTGCCCCCATCACCCTCTTCCTCCTCACCTCTCTCTGGTCTCAATCACTGCACTTTTGCAGAATGTACAGCGCCATCTGTTGAATTCTGAGAAGAACTAATGTTTTTTTTTCCAAGGTATTAAGCTCGACCAAATACCCCTAACATGATGCGTACACAGACAGACAAAAATTCCAAGAACCATCTTGATGTGTTTATTCATCTCATCAAGATGATTACTCATCTTTTTTTTCCCCATGAAATAATTTTTTTTAGATGCACTGTATATAAAAAGCCAGTGGGAAATCCCTTTATATTAAGACCCCAACACTGTTGATAACAAACTAAGAGAGATATGAATTTTGTTGTAGCATGTAGCTCTTAATTTAACCTTGAACGCAAGTTAGATCAAACACAAAAATGAACAGCTTAATTGATGATGTACCTGTTTTAAAGACGTTGTTGCATCTGTATGGTTTTAATTCTTTGACAGACAGACAGACAGACAGAGACAGACACTCACCCGTTCTCCAGACCGTGGCCTTTTCTTGGGCCGGGTGGGCAACGTGTCCTCCTTTGGATTTGTATCGATCGCCCAGTACGAACCCTATAAACAAAAACAAGATTTTTGGTATTAGCTGTAAACCGTGTCGAAGTAAAGCAAGAACATTTAGAAAGAGTTCCCTTATTCCAAGCTTTCAGAACTTTTAAATAAACAGTAAAAAGTTTGCAAAGTTTTTTTTTTTTTCCAGAGCGAGATGACAATCAGAGAGGTTTAACAGTCAGACACACACACACATACACACACAAAAGAAGAGAGCTTCAAGAATAAGTTATTGGATTGTTTTCCACTCAGGTGCTGTCCATCATGTAAAGTTTTTCAGCTCATCAAAGTTTTAGTGAGCTCATTTGTAAGCCCATCATGTCAGGAAGACATTTATGGAGCTGTATGTCTGGAAAGTGAAGCACGATCTCTCTCTCTCGCTCACTCTCTCCTTCCCTTCCTCTCTCTCTCTCTCTCTCTCCTTCCCTTCCTCTCTCTTTCTTTCCCCAGGTTTTCTCCTGAGCCTTGGCTGAGACAGGTAAAATGGTAAGGCCCATCTGAATCCCCGTTCCTCGGCCTCTGCTTTATTGATTGCTCCAGCTCAGGACCAGACACAGAGATGTTGGGTTTCTGGTCAGGTCTGCGCCCAGATAATCATACAGAGAATAGCACACCCCCAGTTTCGGGTTGCACAAATCCAAACACCCAAGACCCTGACTGAATAATTTATCTTTGCACTCTTGCTGTTTAATTTATTTTTCAATAGTGCTGCTCATCCGCAAAAGCTAAAGAAACAACAGCTCAAAAAGCCGGTCAAAAAGAAATACCTTACCCTCAGGCTTGGGTTTTGTTTTTAAATATTTTATAATGTATAAGATAAGATCTCAATTGCCAAGAGATGGCAAGATCAGGACCTTTAAAATTACTTATGGGCAACTTTATTAGCAGAAAGAAGCCTGAAATGTAGAGTATGATTTCAGAAATCATACGTATAACATCCGGGTGCAGCATTTCATATGCTGATTCCAACCTGTGAACCACAACTCAGAAGCGCATGTTTATACTGTCTAGGGTTAAATAAGCCAAAAATAAAGTTTAAATTCTTACTGCAGAGATTAATAACAGTATGTTTTATTTAGTATTTTTCTTTATTTACAAAAAAAATCCATATTTCCTATATTTTTTTCCTATTGCACAGAATATTTTATTTGTACAGAAATATTTTTTACTTTATTTTACCTAGCTACATTTTATTTCTTTTTTATTCATATTTATTTCTTACAAATAAGCTTTTACTTTTAAGGTCACTGGCGGTCGTGTAAGCATTTCACTGCATATCGTACTGTGTATGACTGTGTATGTGACAAATAAAATTTTAATTTTTAATTGGTTTCAGCTCACAATAATTATTTCAGCTGATGAAGTGATTGCGAAGTAATGAAGTGAAGACGATGCATCAAAGAAAAGATATTCCAGAAGAGTCAGATGATTGGCCTGCATCAGGCAAAGAAAACAACTAGAGATATTGGTGAAATTACTGGGATTGGGTTAAGACATGTGAAACGCAACGCAATGTGGACGGACGGACAGGGAGGAACAATTTTACTTTGTGGAAGCGAAATGAATGACTTGATCAGGGATGACTGGAAAGTTAAACGCTGCATTGTGGGAGGAAAAAAAATGCAACAGTAGAAATCACAGCTACAGTATATGTTAAATAGTGAAACTAGTTTTGAACTGCACAATACAGACTGAGAAGTGGAGCTGTGTGGCCATAAGGAAAGTCTTAGCAGGCAATATTTTGAATTATCATCATCATCATGGCATTTTGGCAGATGCCCTTATCCAGAGTGACTTGCATTTAAAAAATATATATATTTGTAAAATTGTTAATATACTATTAGTTTTAATCTCATTATACAGTACATCTGAGCAGTTGAGGCTTAAGGCCCTTGGCTCAGGGGCCCAACAGTGGCAACTTGGTGGTTGTGGGATTTGAACCTGGAACCTTCCGAACCATAGTCCAATGCCTTAACCACTGATCTCTTATCTCTAATCACTGATAACTTATCTCTTAATTAAAATAAAAATGTTAACAAGTTCTCTAAAACTGCACGTGGGTTACAGGATTTACTCCAGAGCATTTTTAATACAACTAAAATCCAACTGCAAATGAAAATTCAGCAGGAAAGTCAAAAAAGGTCTCATAAGCTTCCTGTGAGACAGGAGATGTTTAAACTGTTGCACACGCACCATCGAGGGGGCGGAGCATAGATGATCAACTCTCTAGACTCGAGGCTAGATCACATCAACGCAAAGGGTATGGAATGGGCATGCTGCAGGAGAATAATGCCAAGATTCATTGAGCTCAAACAGTACAGGAGCGTGAGGGATCACACTTTCATACATAAGCTGTCCAGCATGATGTCCAGACCTAAACCTCACTGAACATCTTTTCGGATTTTCTGGCTTTTTTGGTCCAGTATGAATATACGCCGTGTCTTGGAGAGAAACACGCAAACGTCAGTGAGGTTTAATCCAAGTTAAAGTGTTCTTTAATTAAAGTTTATTTCTAACACCTCCTCAGCAGTGTAACCCACATTTAAAGTGTGATTACAGCCTAAGAACAAGGCCTTAAAATCAAAGGTCCTGTATGCTCAGAAACCCGCTTGGCCTTGAAATGTCCGTGGACTTAATCAGCATATTGCTATAAATGGCTCGCAATGAGAACCCGGGCCATTATAAACACCTATCAAACAGCAAGCTAAACAATTAGGCAAACAAAATGTGTAAAAAGTGCTGATTGGTCAATCGATGTCAGAGAAGCAGGGCAACACACAGCAGTGCTCCTAACGCATTAATGATACATTTAGCAGACTAATTTCCAATGAAGCATTCTTGATGAAAATGCCATTAAACAACTGCGACTAATGGAAAAGAAAAATGTCTGCAAAGTACTTGGCAACACCGGGGTGCCGGCACAACCGGGTGCAACCCTATGCCAGGTCGTTCTAAAAAAAAAAAAAAAAAGAGAAAAATAATCCAGAAACGTCTTTTCAACATGAATTTACGTGACAAACGGTACAAAGTTACATACCGTTTTCCTCAACATCCTCAATGTTCTTTCTTAATGTTTCTTCTACAAACAGATCTGAAAGCTCCAACAAAGGCCTGGTACATTGTTACTAAAACAGTACGACACTATTAGAAATGTTAAAATAGTTCTCTGCCAGCATTCTACTGTAAATTAATCAATACTACAAAAAAAAAAAAAGACAAAATGTCAACTGAGAATATTTTGACATTTTGCCCTAAGCTAATCCCTACAATACGAACTACCACCACTTTTCCCTCCTGAGAGCTCGTTCGTAAGTCCAATTTGGTCCTAAGTCCAACAGACATTGTCCAGGTACTAGTATACTAACAATTGGCTACACACTGTGCAAAACTAATATGTTCCATGATCTTGTCCGTGTTCTTTAGAATTGTGCCAATGGATGAACGATTCGCGTTAAAAGAACCGATTTTTTTTTCACCTCGCTATATTCTCTCAATTATTTCCACTTTGGTCTGCATCGTTTGAAGCTTCCCGGCCACAGCTTTTCACTTCTTAGCAGTACCAGTTTCATCGCTCCTGCTTTTACGCTTGCTTCCAGACATCCTGGGATGCACGTGACAATGTACTCCAGTCACATGATGTAACGTCCGTGATTCAGTATCTTTGAACGTTCGTAACTCAAATGTTTGTATGTAGGAGATTTACTGCATAGTAATGAAGTGAGTCACATTACAAACAAATGTTGCACTGCCTTAAAGGAAAAGGAGAAAAATAAAAGGCACAAAACTCAACTAATGATTCAAACCCCAGCACCACCAAGCTGTCACTGTTGGGAACTTGAGCAATGTGTAATGAGATAAACTGAAGTTTCTATTGTTATGAGCATCTGCCAAATGCCATAAATGTAAATGTAATGTAGTCCCAAAGCTCGCCCCTGATAAAAAGCCCAAAACTCACTCGTGCTTTTTCGTGCACCATTTGATAGTAATGTAAGGCCAAGACTATACTGACTGGCCTGTGAGTAAACAGTGGAGCTCTGGTTTTTCTAATAAAAAGCACTATAATGTTTACATTTCTCAAATGACTTTTAAAGTTTATGATCCAAGTGTCGCACAAAAAGTTTTACGTCCAGTTATCTCTATAGTTAGGCTATAATTCTTGCTAAATGCTCAGAATAGCTTCTGCGGGCGAAGTAGGGAGCATCTGCAAACTCCATGACCTGGGCAACGGTTTATGAATACAGGATTATTTATTTTGTATAGCATATACATTTAATTAATGACTACTGATGATGCACATGTTTAAATTAGTGAGTGCGCATAAACTTCTGTCTAATAAAACCCAGAAGCAGTCCAGCAAGCCCGTTTTCTTTTTATGCAAACAAATAGAAATTAAACTCAACTAATTTTAATGGTACCCACTGTATTAAACTATCAATATGACAATGAAGTCCTCAATTATGATGCATCTAATCGGTCTCATTAAAATATATTTTCTACATTCAGTATCTCTCAAACTAATTAGACCTCGAGTATCAAAACCCGTAAGGGTACCAGTATCAAAACAGAAACGTTGGTATCGTGACAACACTACTTGCAGCACACAAACACTTAGAAGGAAGCAAATGGATGCGTAGTGCTATGGTTTTAATCAGCACATATCAGTCCATCAGTCCATATAACTAGATCCATAGAACTATAGATTTATGATATTTTGGAAATTATGAGGTTTTTCCCTCCTTCTACATTTTGGCCTGCTTTCCACATGAAACCCCGTTTTGTACAGCTGTTGACCAGTTGTTTGTCTGCAGTATTATTTGACAGTGTAATTGAATTTCACTTTGTTTTGTTATTACATCATACCACAGAGATGATCAGTAGTGGTTCTGCTCCTCATTCCACTGCTACAAACCACAATGTGAACTGAGGATTTGAATAAAACCAGAGGTTACATCACCAGGCCACACGTATGAATCCTTGTCTTTGACATTTTTTGTTGCTAAACGTTTGCCCAAGGATGACTATATTCTGCTAAGGCAGAAGAGAAAGTAGTTACTGAATGAACAATTAAACTTTAACCCTATCTGTTTTTTTTATTCAGTCGTTTTCTAATAGTAAGAGTTTACGATGCACTATCGCAGCCTGGTGCGCTTACAAGCAAGTTTTTAAATCCTTTTACGATTTCTGTGTGAATTAGATATTTTGAAATGCACTGTTTGTTTGGATGGGAATATTTTGAAACACAATGGATTTAAATATTATTTTTTGTATGTTCAGAGTGTGCAGGATAGACCATGTAGATTACTAACAAATTTACAATACAGGTAGTCCCCCCGCCTTACAAACGAGTTCTGTTCCTGGAGCATGTTCATAAGTCCGAATTTGTTCTCAAGTCCGACAAAGTGAGTCTTATATGCCTTTGACAAATATACTGTATAATTTAAAGGATACCAATCCACTTGACTAAATCTCTGTCCCCTTTCCCCTAAGAAAATTAACTGCAAGCATTAAAAGTAACAGTGTTGTCTCCGCACCATTAAATCGCGAGAGGATTCCACGGACGGCATTTTGTCTCAGAGCTGTTTTCCACTGTATTGGACTGTGAACTCTGTTTAGCTAAGGATTTTCCGAAATTAGAATTATTCACCATTAGGACAGCCTTACAGGACAGACATTTTCCATCATCGTGCTCCCGCTTCTGATTTATAAAAATCGTTGAGGCCGATTCGTTTCTTCTACACACCCACACACATACAATATAAAGACATTTTACACATTTACTTAAACAATAAAAATGTTGTATATAATTGTAAATATTATCTACAGTATCTGGTGCACTGCAGTGCTGTACATGTAAGCTACTTTCGTGAGTGAACCGGAAGTAGAACTGTGGTCTGTTTATATCTGCGGAAATTTAAATGTCCGTAAGTCGGGGACCAGCTGTAAATTGATTTCTTTTTTTAATTTAGTCCTGTCCAATTCTTTTTCCCCCGATTTTTTCCCTAATTTAGTCGTGTCCAATTCCTCCCCGTCACTAGGGGGCTCCCACATTAAGGCTACTACTACCATTCAGCCG
>JAQQZT010000016.1:13493576-13516185 GCA_030068275.1 Clarias platycephalus | reverse complement strand
CCCCCCCCCCCCCCCCAAGAGACCAGAACACATAAACATTATTAAATCAAAGCATCATGTAAAAATCAGCTACACTGAAAAGTGGAAGCAAGAAATAAAGAAGAAAAAAAGAGCAGGAATAACAATGGAAATCTTACCTTTCCTGGGTCATCTTTGGACCGAGGCACTTTAAGAAAACACTTGTTCAATGAAAGATTGTGCCGTATAGAATTCTGTAGGAGCAAAGAGAGAGAGAAAGAAATAAGTCCAGGTTGTGTTATACAATAGGTTATCATAACAGAGTCCCAGAGAGAACCTTCTGTAAGAGTGCTCATTTTAAAAGGTGACTAACGAACTTATCCCAGTGTTTCAGTCAGGCTTGGATACCACAAAGGTACTGTAAATAAAGTTTTTTTTTCTGTTTACAGTACCGGTCCATTTAAAGAAACCTCGGATCATGAGACAGCAGTGCATGATGGGTGTATCGCTGGTGCGTTTCCCGTCTTACTCTGGTTTAACTCATCAGATGGTCTAATAAGTGACTCTAACAATAGGAACCTAATAAGTGACTCTCTTATGGCTACACAGCTGTTTTGTCCCAATCCTGAGAGTTTTGGACAAATTGTGCTCGGAAATCAATCAATCTTTACTTATATAGCACCTAACAGCAACCCAAGTTGAACCAAAGTGCTTCACAGCATTAAAAAATGGCAATAAAATAAAAAAACAAACAAAAAAAAAAAAACAACAACACATGAAGCCAAAAATATCAAAAGCCGTTCTAAATAAGTGCATCTTAGGTTTTGCTTTAAACGGAAAAATGACAAAAAAAAAAAAAAAAAAAAAAAAAATGGCAATAAAAATACAAAACTAAATTTGAAAATTAGAAAAAGACACGATGTTATTAAATATCAAAAGCCATTCTAAACACTGTAAGTGAGTATAAAGAAATAGGTCTTAAGTTTTGCTTTAAACAGAGGCAGGTCAGTAATATAACATTATAAGATCAGGTGGAATGCTCAGAGGTTAGGACCAGCCACTGCACCAGAGCCATCACCCCCACTGTTTGTACCTTGACCAAGAGACCACAAGTAGATTATAGTCACCAGAACCTAAAACTCTACTTTGTGTTCTTCGCTTGATGATGCAGGTCCTTCTGAAACAGCAGGCCAGGCAGTGTATTACAACAATAAAAACATCAATTCAGAAGTGCAAGGTAAAAATGCCTGTGGCTGTAATGAAGCTTGCATAAATTTACATGATCCTGTCTCTAATGTGGAAGTTAACAGCAGCACGACACCGTGTGTTAGATAATACTGGCAGGTAGGGGTAATTTGATAAAAAATTAGGTGGTGTCTGGTTACATTTAACCGGTCCATTAACTGTACTGTGAACGTTCCTGCTGGATTCAGCACACTGTGATGTTTCAGCCTGCCACTCACTGTGCAACAGTATTATTACTTAATGTGAAAAAGTTTTCCCCCACCCAAAAAAAAGGAGAACATAAATATCTGGGTAACTCCTAGCTCCTGCTTGTTGCTGGATTGATTTAAAAGCAATTTAGAAAAATGTGTTTCTTTGAAGGGGCTTAAGTTTAAATGTTTATTTCAGTTCATTACAATGTCTTCTTGCACGGGGACATTGTCACGAACATTTCTGGACCCGTTAGTTCCAGTAAATGGAGACTTTAATACTACAGCATACAAAGATATTCTACAGGAACTCCCCGACTTACGAACAAGTTTTGTTTGGGGAGCATGTCCGCAAGTCCGATTTGTTCTCAAGTCTGACAAAGTGAGTCTTGTACGCCTTTGAAACAAATATACAGTGTAAAGCATTGGCCAATCCACTTAACTAAATCTCTGTCCCCCCTTTCTCCACGGACTGCACTTCTCATGTGGCCACAAACAATAACTGCACTTAAGTGAATCTCAAATGTGTTGTCTCTGCGTCTTTACATCACGAGGGGAATGAATCCCGGACGGCATTTTGTCTCTGGGCTGTGTTCCACCGTATTGGGCTGTGAACTCTGTTTTGTTTAATACTTTCCGAAATTAGGATTATTCACCATCAGGACAGCCATTTTCTATCATCGTGCTTCCGGACTGATTCACCAAAACTGGTGAGACTGACTCATTTCCCCCCGTACCACCACACACAAGCACAATATACCGGACTTTAGGCATTTTATACACACTGAAAATATTGTATATAATTGCAAATATTGGTATCTGATGTATTACATCATGTGTCTATTTTTTATTTTTTTTGTACAATACACATGAGCTACTTCCTGACTGAACCAAAAGTAGATCTGCGGGCTGTTCATAACTGCGGAAAAACGTAACTCGAATGTTCGTAAGTCAGGGACTACCTGTACATAACTGTTTCCAACTTCTTAGCAACACTATGGTGAAGAGCTACATATCGGTATAACGAGTGAGGATATATATTTTTTTTTCATCAAGAAAAAAAAAAAGTTTAAACTTTTTTTTTTAATCCTTGCAGAACTTGGTCTCAGAGTGCGTAATATAATATGACAGCATAAAATTTTATTAAAGCAGAAAACGTCTGAAAGCAAACCTACAGATAAACATAACCTTTGTCTTCATAAGCTTCAGACTTTTTAAGGCAGCAAGTAGATTGGTGAACTTATGTGAGTAATACACAGGAAAACACAGTATAGCAGATCTCTTCTTCCTCAGCTCTGTGACGTAAGCAAAACATTTGCATTTCCACCCTCAGTTATTTGCAACCTGCGCCGAGTATCATGGAAAATAATGTTACTTAAAAAAATTATGTTATCAGAATGCATGCACTGAGCCATGAACGGTCCTAAAAGCAAATGTTCCTACACACACACACACACAGATACTCTTAATGTCCTGTTCTCCCAGCAGGGTTCTTGCAGAGCGGGGAAATGGTCAGAGCAGAGGGTAGCATAAAGGCTCAGAGGTGGTGCATTAACTAATTCAGACAGTGTGCTCTGCAGGGGGGACGTGCGGACGGACTAGCCAGTCGCAGACTTGCAGTTATGCGTGTTGCACAGTGGGGGGTAACCTCTCTGCCACTCCTCACAGCGGTGGACCCGTTTTCCGTCGCACCACTGTACACTAAGCTCTCCGGTCCTGGTGATGATCGATCCATGTGAGCAAAAGGGACAGGCCGGGTCACTCGGCCCGGGGAACCACAGCCGTCCCGCTACCTACGCCAAAATCCAGTCTGACATGCTCATTATGAAAAAGACAAACTTACCTAGACCATCATCATCGTTAGAGATTATTCAAGAGGTTACCAAAGTGAGAGCACCGACCTTCTTAGAAGTTTACTGTAGAGAACAAAACCTACTACAACCAAAGTTTTTTTGTTGTGTTTATTTTTTAAATGCCATTTTTATTTTAAGCAACAGCACACAGTTGCGTGTGGATCTGGAAAAGGTCATGTGAATGACCGTACTGTGACAGTGTGACAGGAAATAACAGACTTTTGCATGAATAGTGTACAGATGTGTACAGATGATAAAGGAAAATTAGTTTCTTTTTTTTTCTTCTTTTTTTTAAAATAAACTGTTTTTAATTTTAATTCCTCCTGTTTTAGTTTTTTCACTTTTATTTACTTTTATGATATTACTACATTTTAGTACTTTTATGTTAAATCTAATTTTATTTTAATAATTACGCACATTGCATTTTGTTCAGCACCTAGATATTTCTTAGGTGCTATATAAATAAAGTTTGAATTCAATTGAATTGAAATGTAAATGGAAAGCCCACATCATACACACGTACGTGTTACAAAGCAAAAGTCAGAATAGCACCATGGGGACAGTACAGTATATGGTGGCTCAGAGCAGAATCTTAAAACTCTGCTTGATCTTGGTGTCTTTAAAGAAAAAAATCCAGATGTTCAGGAGGAACATTGGTGCTGCCACTCATGAAATAAGGTTTGACGAGCAAACTCTCACGCCTTGAAATCCTACTGTACAGTACACGTATCCAGGGTAACGGGCTTAATAAAGGTTTCACAGATTTGACTATATTTCATTAAAATGCATTTCATTCTGATTTTGCTTTTGTCTTCGAGTCCCCTTATTCTCCCCACAGCTGCCTCTCTAAATAAATACTAACAAATGAACGAGATGTTATAGAATTAATGCTTCAAAAATATAGTTTTGATAAACGTCTGGATTAATATTATTATTTATTTTAAACATTTACTTCAAACTAACCCAGATAAACCACCGCTGTTATTAATAGTAATAATAACCAAAATAAGTTTTACCCTACATGTATAAATATCTATTCATTACAGTATATGTTGGTGATTTAGCACAACGACCTCAGCCTTGATGTTGCACTGCTTTTTTTTGTACATAAAGAAAACATGGACGTACTACGTCTGCACTTTGTCACGACAGTCATAATGCTGCCTCCCAGCCTGCTACACGTCCCTGAATAATATTTCTAGATTTCATATTTTTCTTTGCAACTACTACATTTCTGTACAACGTATCCCAGTTTTATATTTTCCTTTCGTTTATTTCCTGCTTCCAGTGTATCAAATTGGAGCGATGCAGAGTATCTCTCACTCCTTGACGAGTACCAACGAAACAAATATAAAATCAATCGATGTTATTCGTGTCCTTCTTGCTGGTTTTAATGTTATGGCTGACCAGTGTACGTGGAACCATGCCTCCTACAAGGTTTTTTTTTATTTTTATTATTATGTGTAGGCATGGAATTGTGACAAGCACATGCATAATTAATGAGAATATCATCAGACACTATTACTCAGACAATTTTATCAGTTTTTCCAAAAGAAGAAAGAAAAGTGAATTGTGGTTATCAGCCATCGGGCAGGAAGACGAGGTTTAAAGATGAACCCCTGTTGGTGATTAGTGGTACCTGTATAGGGACTGTTTTTCATCAGGTATCGTAATCAAGAAAAAAAAATTTTTTTTAGCGTATATATTATATAAATATTATATAACATAATAAATATTCAATGCACATGATGTACTTGCTTTTCTATTTGCTAATTTGGAGTAAATGAAGGGGTTAAAAGTAGGCCAGGGACGTTGTGTTTTCATTAGCCTTGTTAAGCTGTTCATGTTATTCGGTCAGCATTAGCAACACTTTTTCTATTAAGTCGCAGGTTTCCTCACAGCTTAAATTAGGCCCATTTTTAAAAGCACAGGTTTTTAAATACTCTGGTGTAGGAGCGTGTGCAGTGACCTCAGTCACCCGTCAAACAGCACAGACAGCAGGGTGACGGGTAAATAGCAAGAGAGGGAGAAAAAGAGGTCAGAATTCAAAGCGTTTGTTTACAGAAAGCAAACTATGCTGGTAATTCCTGTTAGAAAGTTCTCAAGTCTCCCAATATACATCGTTATCTGGTCTCTCATCATGTGTTCAATGGAATCTGTTGAAGTACATAAATAAATGAGCTTATTTACTTCTGAAGTTGCTTAAATTCTGGCAGGTACTCCATCACCTCGTTTTTAATCAATGACGGCGTTTTCACAATTGACAATAAATAAAATTTTAATAAAACATCTGATTCACGCTGACAAAACCGTTGTAAATGATCCGACTCTTTGCCCATTTTTTATACAGCACTGAGCAGCATAGGAACAATTGTCCATCGTACTTACTAAGCGAAACTGCTAAAGAAAGAACATTTTGATGGGTGCGAACATTCTAAGCTTAGTGTTTTCACATGGGTGGTGAAAGGCGAAGGTAGAACTGAGCCCTATTAACCGTTAGTGACACGCTGACCTAGAAAACGCCAAACCAAGGTCTCTTCCCATATCCACCGTACAAAACACGCATGGCCTGGGAGTAATGGTGTTTAAGTGGAGTGTGACAGACTGGAGCTGGAGGATAATCCACTTCCAAAGCGTAGAGAATTCATCACCCTTAGCCTTAGATAAGGAGGAGTTTTGACTGACTGGGAATGATAAGAAGCCTAGATGTAGAAGCTCCCTGTAGGTGTAATAGGAGTGATGTGATGTGCGCTACCTGCGGACAAACCTAACCCGCTCTTCCGTCTTGGACAAGCGGAAATACAGGCAAAACTCATTTCCATGGTGATCAGTCGCGACTCATCTGCATCCACCAAATCTGAGAGCTCGAGTCGCACTACACCGAGTACAAGACCAACAAACACGAGGAACACGTGAGCTCGGTCGAGGTGTGTGTGTTTCTTTTGTTTTTTATATTTGGTGCCAACACCATTAACTCAAGAATGGACCAAAAAATAAAAAACAAAAAACCCTGTGACGACACTTTGGGGAACAGACTAATTTTGGTCTTTAAATTAAACCCATCTTTCAAACATCCACATTCATGGATGTGTGGAGGTTAGACTACTAATAATACACACACTGATGGATGCAACTAAATAGAAAGCATACTCTTAAAAAAAATTAATGCAATAGAGTGATACTCAATAGAGTGAAACCATACTAAGCCTTTTAGCATCTATTCAATAACAGCAGAAGCCACTATGATGAAATAATCAGATAATTATTGATCTCCAAGATGAATACAGCATGTCTCATGACTTAAAGGTTTGCTCACAAACTGCAAGCAATGCATTAGTGTTACTTAAAACAAAAACAAAATGATATACAATCTACAAATTTAATATACTTTATGTTTTTATTTATCACTGAAAATGAGAAACACCTAACTTTAGTCAGTCAGTATTCGTGAGTTTGTAATTAACTTTATTAAAAAAAAAAAAAAAAAAAGAAATTAATAAAAACATACCAGGCTATCTTATAAAACTTTCGTGTTGTCACAAAATGCATCACAGCATTTTTTGTGTGTGTGTTTGTTATACGACCCAGCGTATCTAATAATTAACCTTCTGTAATCGCTCAACTCTTCTCCTGGCCACAGCTTTAAAGGCAGAAGCACTTATCTCAGGAACAGGGCAGACTCAGGGCACCTTCACCACCACCGGTAGTTTCTGTGCCATAGATAACCTCCAAAATTGAATTTAAATAAACCACGCTGGAGTTTTATATAGACATACAGTACCAGTCAAAAGTTTAGATGCAAGTTTGGATTTATTTTCTACATTCTAGAACAATACTGGATAGTGTTTTTTTTTTTTTTAACTATGAAATAACACATCGAGCACCGTAATGGAACCGTCTCTCATGAAGACAAAAAGCAAGAGCAAAACGTACCTCTCCGTTCATTTAGAGAGTCACCAAAAATTTTTAAAAATCACCAATTAACAAACAGCATCTGAGATTAGCGGCGTTATGAAGGCTTTTACAAAGCGTCAGTAGCAGGAATGGCTCAACATCGACTGTTCAAAGGAGATCATTGTATATTTCGGACGCCTTCAGAATCAGAAAAGACCGTAAGAGTTAGAAATTAGAAGGCGTGTCCAAATTTTTGACTGGTAAGTGTGTAATTAATAGGAATCACCAGGGACCAGCTGACACGATAATACTGAGATCATGATTTTATAAACAGGCGATTCTGTGTTCATTGTTTCCCTTTAGATTTTGCACTTTTTTTTTTTTTGGCAAATAATTAGCTTTAATAATTGCATAGGTCGCTGTTTTGCCTGCCAATGTGTGTGTATATTATTATTATTAGTATATATATACACTTAAATTAATAAAAAATATATTTGATATCACTGATATCAGAATATCACTGCAGCGATTTATAAATTGCCACCCAAAAAAAATGCGATCCTTCACTGAAACTATTTCTCCCCCCCCCCACCTCTAATACATAAACATTTTTTAAAAACGTATTTAAAATACATATTTTGCAGAACACCACTGCTGTGACAGTACTCACAAGTATTTAATATGTGACTTTACACCTTAACCTTCTATTTCAAACTGCCCAAAGTTGCATATTGCCCATTTAATACAATTATTTTACAATAATCTGAATAGTTTAGTACATTTAATTTTAGTATGTAATTTAGAATTTTTTAGAGTAAGTTCCAGTTTACATAAATGCATAACGGTTGGTAGTTCTGGCGTGTGTAGTGGTGTGTCTGTGCTTCGAGAAGCTACAACAAGGGGCGAACACCGCAATCAGGAATTCCCTAGCGGGACTGTCGCTGTACAATTACAAATTCCCTGCACGGGAGCTAATTGGCCCAAACCCGCTCCGGCATGACAACGCCCCTGTGCAAAGGGCAAGATACACGAAGACACGAGTGTGTCAGGTTTGGTGATGAAGAGCTGCAGTCTTTTACAGTCCTGACCTCAACCCCTTAAACATCTTTGGAATGAAGTGAAGCAGCATAATCCCTGCATTCAACCCCAAAATCTAATGAAAGGCCCTCAGAGGACAGTCAGTTACGACAGCAAAGGGGGTCGGGATGTTTAAAAAGCACAGTGGTTACAAACTTTAGAGTGTATAATGTATAGTGTATAATAGCACAGAATTCATCCAGATATCACAATCTCCTGCTCGTATTTTTTTCATTTTATTAATTTTTTTAAATGAACGGATGATGCGTCATGTTGCCTGCATGCACATAAAGTTGATTCGCATGAAACAAAACTGACAGGGAATTTACAGATTGTATTTGTTCTGACCTGTTGCTTTAGCTGAAAAGGCAAAAAAATGTCCGGTTTAACAGGTGTTTTATCTTCTTTTAGGAAAAAAAAAGTTATTATAGCATACTGTGGCTAAATGGCACAAGCATTCAAAGCATTCTTAAAAAAAAAAAAAACTTGCTTGTGCTTAGGGACAGATAAACCGTTTTCAGACCAAAATAACAAACAAACAAACAAAACAAAAACAAAAATGTACTTTTGGGACTAACTGTACTACTCAAAGTTACTGCTCTCACAATCAACAGGCAAAAATGAAATATGCATAATACAGTCAGGTTCAAAAGTTAGTAAACCCCCCGCCCCCCAATCTTAATTCTGTGTTTTTGTATATAAACACTTTTTATTTTTTATTTTTTTAATCTTAGCAAATATTAGTACTAGGCAAATACAACCTAAAGAAAGATGAGAAAATTCCTCCACAACGATGTGACTGACTGATAAAGTCATACAGGAAACGATTACTTCAATGTTTTCTTTTTTGGCTTTTTGTTAAATAAATAATGGCACAATGAAAAATGTTATATGTTGTTCGTCTGAGGTTGTATTCGTGTAATACTGAGAGCTACTACGATCAGATGATTTAAAAAAAGAAGTAAATGAACCGAGAAGAATATATAAAAACAGAAATCCATTCATGTGCTTTCTTTCTCCTGATATGTAAAGTCAGCCCACTGTCCATATTAATAGAAACATCTTTCGACCTTGCTCTCTCTTATGCAGTCAGTCAGACAATCATGGGGCCACGGCACAAAGCAATCCACATACAGTCCAAGAGCTTCAGTTAATGTTCACATCGAACGTTAAAACAGGGGAAAATGTGAGCTCTGTGATTTTAACCATGTTAAACTAATTGTTGTTGCCAGATGGACTGGTTTGAGTATTTCAGAAACTGATGTCCTTGATTTATTTTATTTTTTGACACATGACGGGGGGAAAATAGTGATAGACCGCATTCAACTAAAAACTCCTATAATCAGACCTTACAACCACGATGAGCTGAAAAGCCCCCACACAGCATGGACTTTCAGGTGGATTAGCTACAGCAGCAGAAAACCACCCGGAGCTCAACTCCAATCAGCCAAGAAGAACCGAGACGATCAACAAGAGCACGGGTTCCTCCTCTGTTAGCGACAAAGTGCTACGGCAGAGCTGAGGTAAAAAGGCACAGAGAAGCTGATGGATATAGAGTGATGCTAATTAGTGTCTGTGTATAATAAAGAAGGCATTAGAGAGAGAAAAAATGTGTGTGTGTGTGAGAGAGAGAGAGATAGAGGGGGCGCTCAAAATCCAGCAACAGTTTGTTATTCACTTAAAAACAAAGGGGGGCTGGAAACAGTCTCACAGAAACACAGACACTAAGGAGCTGCATTCTCCTCAGGTGTGTGTCCTATTCCTAGAGCAGCACTTGACCCCAGCCACACCACAAAGTCTTTCTCCCCCCCTGATGCTAGAAAACTCTTTAAAGTACAATGCTTTTGGTCGAAAATACGGTTCGGTGCCGATATGGCACAGGTATCTATATAACCAGTATGTACAGGAACCAATTTTGGTACCTCACTTCAGTGCGACTTGATGCTTTTCATGTCCGTTTTAGAGAGGAAATGTTTCAGTCGATCGCTCGGTCCTTCATCACCTTAAAAAAAAAAAAAAACTTCCCGACTGAGAAAATGCACGTTAAAGCGAGTCGGAAAGCTCCAACAATACAAATCTATAACTAATCTGTGTAGTAACACAAATGTCCATGTTGTTTTCACATTCCGACTTAAAACTTGCGAAACGAGACCATCCGTGTGAATGCAGTAATTACAGTAACAGGTAGCGTTAGCTCACTAAAGCTAAACACGCTTAAATCGAAGCGCCTGAAGCTAAACGTCCTAAAGCGTGGCTGTATTTCACAACAAAGGATTCCGATTCCGCGACATGCAACAGATGTCTTTCTCTAATTGCATGTAAAGCGAAGGGGAAAAAAATAATTTAAAAACGTCACACCTAGTCTGAGGACATGCGGGATGAAGTTAAACGCAGAGGGATGCGCAGTGTTTACAAATTATTGTAGTTGGTATGAAATTTGTTGTTTTGCATTTATTTATATTTGTGTATACTATAAACTTTTAATATAGTGTTTTAAAAAAAAATTTCAATAAAAAAAAAAAAAAACATTCTTGAAAATTATCCACCATTATTTATTTTTTATTTTTTTAAAGTATCGGTTCAGGCACCGGTACCATTTTAAAAGTACAGATTTCCTATGATTAAAAAACCCCTCCAAACAATACCCAACCCTAGTGGCGATAGAGTCGTCATCTTATCGTTCTTCACGTCATTCCGCTATTAATCGACGATTCAATTATCTGGCAACTAATGTGTTCATCGATTTTAGTCCACTGGTTAATTATTCTTTATATACCCTCAGACGCCGCCCAACCAATTACCAAATGACAAAGATGGATGTAATATAAATGATCCCCGCCCCATGGCTTGTTTACGCTTGTATATAAACTCGTTGATACCGAGTGTCACTAATTTGTCCGCTGTCTCAGTGGTCCACGGTGTGACCAACTTAATGGTGCGGCATGACTCGCTGGGCGCAATCGATTAAAATAAACCTGCGTGGTTTAGAAAAAGATCTACCTTTTGCGCGTCAGAAGCAAAAACATTTACAAGAATTAGACGTTTTAAGCTGTGCAAAGAGACATTTTAATAAAATGTATATATAAATTTGAATATAAATATTTCCTTTAATGTGTCATTGTTTGTGTTTTTTTTAAATAAATCAATACATTTTCGAGGTTGAGAACTTGCACATTTTATCAAACGAACACCTAGTAAACAATTGGCACAAAAAAAGTAATAAAAAATAAAATAAATAAAACTCATCTATTTTAGATTCTTGCTTTCCACAATTATAAACAGATCTTTGTTTTCCAGTTCCTTTTGGAAACAATAATACGAATAACGATAAATAAAAAAAAAACAACAAAGCTATTATCACACACACACACATGCTGAAAAAGACCTTTGCTCCTGGCACGTTCACAACACGTACCAATCAGGGAAATGCAGGATGTCACCAGCCAACACGGTTGGGAGCAGGCACTACAAACGAGTGTGTGATGGAGCACGAGGAGAAGGACCTCCTCAGCGCTGTGCGCACGAGCAGCACTCGTGCCATGTAGCTGGCAGAGCTTCCATTAATCTTACAGGTGCTTAAAGGCCCATCCAGTCAATAACTACTATTACAGCCAATGAAGCCAATGAGGGGCGCGGAGGTGACGAGTCGGCTCCCGTACACACAATACGGCCGGATCTCTAGAGCTCGCTGTGGGCCGGCACCGTACCTGCCCACTCCACTCCGCTCCGCTAGTGCCATTCTGAAAGCAGTTAAACCAAACACATCTGTCTGAAATGGCCACAATTAGCCTCTCCCAAACTGTTGTGTGCCTCAATAATAGCACTTCATGTTCAGTGCATGACTGAATGCTTTCAATCACAGTAGAGATTTAGGACACAGAAAGGAATTCCGTCTGACTTTGACTTGATTATATATATATATATATATATTTTGGCTAAAGTTCCAGTAATGAAAATATTACAACGCAGCTAAAAACAGATGATAAACAGAATGAGCAGCTCATCTCTCATATCTTCTGGTCTGAATCGTTCGTTCTTTAGTCACGTGACTCTCATAGACGCTATGCAGTGCTTTACACAGAAACCAGAATTGAGCGGTTCTTCTCATAAGTCTTCTAGTCCGAGTCATTCGTTGTTTTGAATCTATTGCACCGCAGAGCGTCTATGGAAGTCACGCGAGACAAAAGAACGAACGATTCGTACCACTTATTTCGGTTTCCCGTACATAACCTACAGAGGTTTTTGCGATGCTTTGCGGATGCGCGCCCGGTAGAAAAATGAACGAATCACTCTCTGAGACTATTCCTTCTTCTGAGACACGTTAAAGACTCGTTCAAAAAGAACGAAGCGGTCATGAACGACACATCACTACCACAGCTGTCTGGGGGAAAATAATCAGATCACACGTTCATTTTTCTTTTTCTTTCACCCACATCAAAACAATCAATCATCGACGGAGATCCTATTCTGTCTGGCTGATGCTTCAGATGACCACTGATGAACTTTTTTTTCAATTTATTCTCCCGCCTTATAGTTAATGAAGAGCGCAATCCCACAATCCTACCTACAATTTAATTAAGACACTGTGTTAAGACAATGATGTGCTTTTCATCAGCAGGAAAATACTGAGGAAAAAGAAAAAATTGCCAAAACACTGGACAGTGTAATCAGTATTCAGGTTGGCACTGATTTAAAAAGGCAGTGAAAATGTCCTATACAGTCCATTAGCAAAGTTAATGCAGAGCTGTCAAGCACAATGACCCATAAATAATACATTGCAGTGGTGATGCGGGGGCCAGGCACCCTTCTGCTCCTGCTCTTCCCTCTGGACACAC
Source organism: Clarias platycephalus (assembly GCA_030068275.1). Lineage (NCBI taxonomy): Eukaryota > Metazoa > Chordata > Actinopteri > Siluriformes > Clariidae > Clarias > Clarias platycephalus. Next base: position 13,503,135 of record JAQQZT010000016.1, on the reverse strand, counting down.
ACACACTCCTCTTCCACAAGGCCACATTAATTGTCTAATTTATAAGCAATTAGTTGACGGTGAAAGGCTACGGCCTTGTTCAAGCTGACCCTGATAAGGACAAGGCAGGTCAGGGAATCTTCTCTCAGTGCACACACGCAATACTACAGTCTGTTTACTGTCTCACACACGGTGTACTGCATTCTCGGTCTGTAATGATCTATTCGAGCCACACAGCTGCAGACGACTGCAGTCATACTGTGATTTCTGGCACACCGTCAGTGGGACACTCAGTAACCAGGTGGTGGCACTGTCTCTTCATCCAGAGACGGGTGACCCCTGTAAGGACACCGGGACTCAATCTTGGGTTTCGCTACTGGAATGCACCCTTACACTGCAAAGGCTAACCAGACATGACCCCAAAAAATGCCCGTGAGAGAGAGAGAGAGAGAGAGAGAGAGAGAGAGAGAGAGAGAGAGAGAGAGAGGAGATTGCAGAAAATAAGAGGTTTTTGGTTAAAGGGGAAAAAAAAGAAATAAATCAGCACTACAGTATGGGGTATTTGACTCATGTTTAGTGGCTACAACCAAAAATATGTAATATGCCAGCTTTAAAATCTTCCGATTCCCTGGAGACAAACATTAGGCACTTAAAACCCAGATAGTCAAATGCACAGCAGATCAGCGGAGCTTCTGTGTAGGAACTCAGCATGGACCATGCGTCTGCTCAGATCTCCTCAAAGTGTGTCAAAGGCACATTATTTTATAGCTAATAGGAATAACATCAATAATAATCATATTAATAATAATAATAATATTTTTGGATCATGGTATGTTTTTAGTCAGAGCATTTTTCAGATTTTTTTTAAAAATAAAAATGAAAATTTGATTTCCAATGATTACTTGTAAATCTTTTATATTTGTAAATGTATTAATACTAAAATACTTATGTAACCAATGTGTTACATAAAAGAATTCTGCATTCAACAGTCCAACAATTCAATAAAATCTTAAAATAATAAATTGTTAAAGTGCAATATATACGGCATGAGGTGCGTTTTTCTTCTTTTCTTTCGTAAAGAGGTGGATGAACTACTGTTTAAAAAAACAAAAGGTACTGAGCACAAATGATGAGTAATATACTGTAGCATAATAATAATGATCCTAATAATAATAATAATAATATTTTTATTATGTTGGTTGTAAAAATTACTGTAGGTTCATTTAGCTAAAGAAAAATGTATGTGCATATGAGGCATGAGGCACTACAAAGGTGAAAATTAAAAAAATTTTAAGATCATATTTTACTTATAATTAATTACCTAAAATTACACACACCAAGTAGTGCCCTTGATCAGCAGTTGATCAACAATTTGGAGAAGGTCCTTCTTTATTCCAACATGACCACAAACAGAGCCCTGTAACCTCAACCCTAACAACCCTTCTCGTCCAACATCAGTGTCTGACCTCATAAAACCTCTACAGAAGGTTGTTCCTGATTTTGGAGTGTTTTCCCATGGAGAAGAGTGTCTTCCTTCCAAGAAGAGTGTGGACGCTGTTAAAGAGGCTGCAAACGGGGGACCAACTTCATATTGGAGTACATGTATTTGGACACAATGTCAATGCAGGTTTGGCCAAATACTTTTGTCCATATAGTGTACATTAAACCCATGCTGAGACCGAGAGTTAGTGTAATTAATGATTGTAGATGTCCCAGGCAAATAGTTAAATATCCCAGTGCTGTTGCCGTCCATCATCAGCACTCGTGGAAAGCCTTGTGAGAACTATGATTCATAGTTTTCTTTTTCTTTTTTTGATGGTATCCAAAAAGACTTCCAAAGTCTAAATACTAAAGAAAAATTAATATTTTTAAAATGACTTGCCGATTTAAATATATCTCATCCCATAACTCGAAAATTGATTTGTAAACATGATCACCACATGGCGTAATTTCTGTCTGTGGAATACTTTTTTTTAAATACTACGTTTTGAACAAAGCAGGCACGCACTGGAGTGAGCGAAAGTACGATGAATTAGTGAAACGGAATTTAGCTCAAGAATGCTCCAAATATAATGCTATATACATGTGTGTGTACAGCAGCAGGAAAAAAAATATATATATTTTGCACTATCGTGGTTAAACTTTGCAATTAATCCATCGATGTCATGCGTTGCCAAACCACGGAAAGGTAAAATTATGAAAAAAAACAACATATGATCAACTGCAAGTCGATGTAGAGTGAAATATCCCAAGCCTTTTTTTGTTGTTGTTGTTGTTGTTTTAAGCCCAGGCCTCTTCTGCCTCAATTAATGAAAAGAACTCAAACCAGGGGAACTACTGACTTCTTTAGCTTAACGTAATCCGATGCAGAAATACCCAAAACTCATCATACTACAGACAGATATATCATTTATTGATGCCCAGTGGGGAATTATCCCTAAAATAAATATCAACTTTTACTCCTTTTAATGGAGGACACAGAAAGGGACCTAAAGTCAGCGCTCTGAGGTAAAGGAGGTATAAAAATGATATTACTGCGAAATAAAACAGCCGAGGATTTGAAAGCCAACACATCAGCTCGTCCATGTCAGCTCCTCACTTGGTGCACAGAAAGCTGGCAACTCTGCCAAGTATACCTGGCACACAGCAGCACTCTGTGACCACCTACTCTGAGCGAGCGAACGAGCGAGCGGGTGTCGGGGCACGAGTGGGATGGGGGGCAAGGTGAGGCTGGTGGGCGGGCGAGCGGCAGGAGCTTCCTGCCTCATGAGCCCGTCTCGCAGCGGGATCAAACTGGCTGCTGCGTGAATCACACCACTCCCACCAACACAGCCACTTCTGCTACCACAATTAAAAGCAATCTGGAGGGAGAGAGAGAGAACGAGAAAGACTGCAGTGCTAAAAATATTCGACAAACCACACCATGTAATAAATGTGCAGCAGATTTCAAACGACCACATTTTCAGATGCTGAAGAAAAGAAGAAGAAAAAGAAGGAAAAAAAAGAAAAACGAGCTAATATGTTTTTTTTTTTTTTTTTTCATTATCAGCAAAGCACTTAAAAATCAAAATGCTTTTTTTAAAATGGTTTAAAGATCATCCAGACTAGAGGAACAGATGGACGAAATAGGAGAGTTTTTTTTTTTACATCCTGAGACTAAAGCTGGAGGTGAAGATAGGAAGCAGGAGCCACAATACTCTACCCTGAACTGCTGCAGACATTTAAATAACGGCACGGACGTGGACTTTTCCATTACTTATGTGCAGGAACACTATCTCCAAAGTAAATAATGCCCAGAGGGGGTGCAGAAGCTCCCCAAATCACTAAATAGAAAAAAAAAAAAAAAAAAAAAAAAGCCAAAAGGCCAGAAGGATTTTTGAGTGAGCAGGAGTGCTCATCAGAGCAGCTTGAGCTGAACCCACAGATAAACATTTTCACCCCTGACTCGACTCACTCACTGCACGGGATTCGCTCGTCTTCATTATAACCTGATCTGAGGAAAAAATAATAATAATCTGTCGACACTAAGAGAGCAAAATGTCAAACACACACACGCGCACACACACACAGGTACTGACCTCTCCTATTGCTCTCTTATAGCTCTGAGGATCAAAGGATCCGAAGCACAACAAAGTGAAGGAAAGAAAATGACAGAAAAACAGGATTAAGGGTTAGTATATAAAAAAAAAAATAAAAAAACAGAAGGAAATGTGTTTAGTCAGTCTTTTTATAGTTTACATAGCAGAGGAAAAATGTTTTAGCAGAGTCTGTGAATCAGTTTGTTGGAATGTTTATACAGACTGCATGCTTGTGTCGTGCATGCGCGCGCGCGTGTGTGTGTGTGTGTGTGTTACCGCTGGTCTGCTAGGTCTGGAAGAGGTGCGGGATTCTCCAGGTTTGTGTCGTCCGTCGTTCGAGAGGATGGGAGACGAGTCCATTTTGGACGAACCTGAAACGACGAGACATGATGCTGACGTGCACCAAACGTACGCTTTTAGATTTAAACCGCAACGCGTCCGTGACTCACTGAGGATGCGGTGTCTCTCCAGGGAGCCGGTTTGTGGCAGGTTGGACATGAGGTTCATGCTGTCTCCTCGCTCCCAGCGGTCGTTGCGACTCAGATCTGGATTGCTAACATGAACAGAGCGCCATGAGCAACATCTCGGCTTATGGGGGAGCGTCAACGTTTAGAAACTACAGTGGAACCTTGGAGTGCGAGTACCTTGGACTGAGAGCATTTTGCAAGACGAGAAAAAAATTAGTAATACATTTTAACTCAATATACGAGCGCTGTTCTCTTTCTCTCATGCGTGCTGTGGGATTGTGGGTAATCGCTCCCTGTGCTTGGTCTCAGTGCGAATGCATCACTCGTATAGTCACTATCCATGTGTGCGTCTATTGTTTATTATAACACTGACCACGTGTTTGTGTGTGCGCGTGTAAAGCATTTCCCCCCCCCCCCCAAGTGTAGTGACTGTTCTTTAGTAACTGTACTGTAGGAAAAAAAAGGTAAAATTGCTGAGAAATCTATTTAACGACGATGCAGCGTCACATTTCCGCGAAATCCTCAAAAGGAGGCAAAGGTGTCATTAGAGAGGTTCCTTTGTTAGTCACGCAAAAAAAAAAAGAAAAAAGTCAACAGAGACTCTCTGTCAGAGAGCAGTCTGTTGGTGTGTGTGTGTGTGTGTGTGTGCGCGCGAGAATGGTGTCCTACACAACCCCCCTCTCAGTAACTCCTTCTCTCCTCTGTCTCGTCTCTCTCACACCAGCTATGATTTTTTTATTATTTTTTTTCAAATGTAAAGTGCAGGTTAACTTATATTTTTACGTTACATTTTGTATTCAACATTTTTATATTAATTGTTCTTTTTTTTTTTTTTTTTTTTTAAGCATCGTGGAACGAATCACGATTTCTTACAAGGAAATTTGCTTTGATGTACGAGTTCTTTGATGATCAAACAGGGTTTCCGGAACCAATTATGCTCGCAATCCAAGGTTTAACTGCCATTTTTAAAAAACAGACAGTTCGTGAATACGCTAGATCATTTGCGGTGTGTTTAAACAGATGTTACGTGTATGTGTGTGTGTGAGATGGGTTACCTGGCTCGTACTGGGTGTCTGATCCCAGAGGACAGGTTAGTGTTAAGAGCTGTAGCTATAGACGCGGTTCGTTGAGGAATCTATGAAATATAATTATCGTAAACGGATGCAAGTTCCACTCAGCACTGCATTAACATCCTACGACCAAAAAAAGATTTTTTTTTAAAAGACGGTCCAGCCTTACTTTTGGAGGCTGTTCGATCTCGGGGAGGCGGATCCACGGGCCGTGGTCGTCCCTCGCCGGGCGCTGCTGAGGGGCGGGGCTCTCGGACGTGGGGTCCGAGTTCTGCCGGACCAGCTCGCGGGAGTGCAGCGGACGAGGCGTTGGGGTGGGGGAGGGGTCCTGGGTGGGGAAGGCGGACATGGTCTTAGTGGGCTGATCGCAGAGGGACTGGGAGCGCGGCACGGGCGCGGCGTACGGCTTCAGAGGCACCAAGTGTGCCATCTGGAACTACGCCGAGCATCGTGAGGAATCGATTAGGTCCAGGGAAAGACGGAGCAAGGGTTCGAGACGCATGCAATGTTTGTTTGTTTGATTCGGAGGAGGAAGGGTGGGTTAGGGAAAGGACAGGGAAAAGGGTGTGCAATCCCAACCAGAAGGAGGAAGAGATCCCCCCCGCCGTCGCGAGCGGAGGAGGGAGAGAGGAACAGGGGGAGAACCCAGGCGTAGGAGAGGGGAAAAAACAGAAAGGAAAGAGAGAAGGATACAGTCACTGAAGGGAAACAGAGAGCAGAAGTGAAAGCAGAATCATTTTTGACAGGAGAGCTGAAGGCCGCCTACAGTGACGACTCAAGACAGGCAAGACATTCCATGCTGTACAGACGAAATCATAACCATCACCACGCAATTTAAAGCTACTTTACGTTTAACTGCCACAGCCATCAATACTGAATGCATTAAAAATCTAATAAAAAGTAACACGATGATGATGATGATTAAACCAACACTGGACACGATGCGGACACATGCTCCATTTCAACGCACCTTGCCCTGGCCTCCTTGGGGTTCGACGGGTCTCTGCATGGGCGGGGTCTGTGCAGCCTGCACGCCTCCCGATTGGCTGACGGAGTCCGAGCGCGATTGGATGTTGGTATCGGAGACCGTGGTGCAGATTTTGGGCGAGCCCTGTCTGTTCAGTTTACTCCTCTCCTCCACCTGAAAGGGACAGATACATGTTAGCTTTGATGTTAACACAGTTACAGTGTACTCCAAGGCTTGTAAGAGTCCATGCGGGTGTATTCAGTCGTCTGTATATTATACACGTAGACAATATAAAAAAAGAATTCTGTGGGCAGCGTCATCATTGGCTTTTCTGCCAAAAATGTGACGGAACAGTATTATTATATGGGGCGTCCATGTTCAACAGTGTATGGACATCAGCTGGCGGACCAGTCGGACCAACGCTAGGAAAAGTCAGGAGAGGTGTCGTATTTTTCCAGATAAGACAAATATGGTCATATTTCTGCAAAAGGATTGCTGACATTCGAAGCTGGTTTTGTAGTGTAACATGAATCCCAACTACTTTGCTGCTATGGGTTACGTAGGGTGTAAATCAGTTGTGTTTTTTGATTCGTACACATTTTCTCACATTTCATACACTTTCCATATTTTCTTTTGATTCCGTGAAGCTGCTTTGCGACAATGACCGCTGTTAAAAGTGCTATATGAATAAAATGTTATTGTTTTGAATCTATTTATATTTATGTATACTTTAAATATATTGTTTATGCAAATTTTTTTTATTTTATGAAATGCAGTTCTTTAAAATGTTATCCAGCATGTTGTGTGATTTTTTTATTTATTTTTTTATTTTTTATTGGTTCAGGCCCCAGTACCATTTTAAAAGCAGGGATTCAGCAGAAACTACAGTATGAAAAACTATCGATACCCTAAACAGTAAGCAGCCTTAATATCAAATTTTCAGTCATGCTCACATATGTTACACTGCAGGAAATGGTAGCGCGCAAAGATAAACCCTCATGCCGAAAAAACGGGTCCATCAGGCCTAAGGTCATAGCTACTGAAACCCCGAATCAGACTGTAGAGCGTCTACAGCGACTGCGCATACAACAATCAAGCATCAGGATCTGCACGCCATCTGAAAACCTCATGCACCACCTGTTTAGTTAAAAAAAATGAAAAAAATAAAAACACAGCTGGAATGCTTCAATCTGATTGACAGATTACTACAGTTTCTATAGTAACGACGGACCCAGGGCTTTGTATTGAGGAACTCTCCATTCATAAATGAATTTAAGACTGAGCCTCTCAGTTAGGGGAACTTTATTAGGGCCCAAGAACAAGAACTATGACATCAGCCCTATGTGGTCACAGTGTGTGTGAGGGCCGTGTTGTTCTCCTTACCATTATTTTTTTTTTCCAGCTTTTCAGGGTGTTTCCTTTTTGGGGGTCTTAACATGCTTAAAAAGTCATGAAAATCGTCAGGTTGTAATTTGCTGCCATTGGGATGCCGGAGAGTCTGTTCCCCCGGGCGTGCCATCAGACCCTCACACAAGATTTTGCTTCATGGCTCATACACACTTGCACTTTCGCGCACTGCATCTCATGGGTTCAACTCAACAGGAAGTCAGTTATTTTGGGTCGTTTGCAAAACACACCCAATGAATTTTTATGTACTCCTCTCCTAGGGGGTTTAAACGATCACCACCAAACCGGGCCCATGTGATCTGAAGACGTTGAGGATGCAAAATTGTGGAGGAATTTTGGATTTCTCAAACGGGTCAGCCGTGACGATGCATAAAATTTATGCTGAAAAGTGGCTAATAGCTTTGTGTGACATTTTTCCCCCCAGCATCTGGGGCTTTTAACCTAAAATTTCCCCCTTTTTCTAAAATTATGTCATAATGGTATTGGTATGTCCCCTTTAAATGCATGTGCCCGGGTGGTGATGGCGCTGGGTGCTTGGGCCCGCTCATCGCTGCTTGCTTTAACAGTGTTGGAAGGAGTCTCCAGTTTCAGTGCCAGAGGTTAAACTCCACTTTGGAGTTACTGTATACATATGTAGACGCTCTGTGTTCATGTGTGTGTGTGTGTGTGTGTGTGTGTGTGTGTGTGTGTGTGTGTGTGTGTGAGAGAGAGAGAGAAACTCTCTGGCCCAGGCTGGCTTGTTGTTATCCAGGTTCTTGCTGTAATGATAAAGCGGTTTCTTCTCCTGCTGTTGCTGTTGCTGTTGTTGCTGCTGCTGCTGCTGCTGTTGTTGTTGCAGGGAGACGAGGTAAGCGTGCTCCTGCTGCAGCTGCCTCTGCAGCCTCTCCGACTGCCTCTGCTCCTCCAGCTGCTTCCTCTTATACTCCTTCACACACGGAAATTTAAAGAGGCGTGACGGTTGTTGTTTTGTTTTTTCTTTTTTTTTTTAAACTATACATATTAAATGATTAAACTTTAATTTAAAATTAATTTCAATTAGTCTATATGCTCAGGCAGATTTGGTGTGTCTATCACAAGCGCACACACACACAAATTACATCACACTACACGCGCACAGACAGGAAGCAGGCAGGAGACGGGCACACGCTGTCCTCTTCCAAAATTGCTGATGTGTCTCATCTACACACCCGGACTTGCGCTGCACATTTCCCCGTAAGTGGGGTAAAAGTCTGCGCTCCCTCAGTACTCGTTCTAGAAAAATCTAATATCTGGAGTCTCCAGATATCATTCTCAAAGCGTCAGCGACTTTTAAGCGTACTGTTTGAGATCACACTGGCGTTTCTCGAGAATCGTCGGGTTTGATTATATATTTTTCCTGAAAACAAGTTGTTGTTTTATTTATTTATTAATTTCTTCTCTCGACACCACAATAAATCCAAATTTAATCCAAATCTTTCCCACTATTCTCCAGGAGCGAGACCCCTCCCCTCCCCACGTTCTCAGCACTAAGATACAACCGATATGAGACGCATCAAGCCTGGAGGAGAGGAGAGAAGAGAAGAGGAGGTAGCAGTGACAGTAAGAGAGAGAGAAGGGGGGGGGGGGGTTAGGGGGGGGGAGTTAAAGTTGAAGAGCATAGTTGTGTTACCATGAGCAAGGCCTGCTCCTGCAGGAGCTGCTGCTGAAGGATTTCTAACTGTCTCTGCTCTTCCTCCAGCTTATGCCTTATAAACTCCTACAGAGAGTAAAGGAGAAAAAGAAAAGAGTGGAGGAGGGAAAGGAGACAGAATAGAAGAAAATATATTGGAAAAAGCCTCTTGGTGTGTGTGTGTGTGTGTGTGTTTAGAGCTCAGTGTGTATAGATATACCGTATGAGAGAAAGAGAGAGAGAGCATGAGCAAGCATGCATAACACTGAATCGGCCTCTAAACGCACGAATTCTTGCCGATTGGTCTTTTACGTCTCCGCCACTTTGATTTCTACTGAATGTGAGGGCCGCGCGCACGGCACTCGGCTCACCCACACACACACACACACACACACACACACACACACACACACACACACACACACACACACACACACACACAC